>JBBBDQ010001509.1:867500-897500 GCA_037127315.1 Ascarosepion bandense
GGCTCCCCGATTTCTCGTTCCGAGCCGATATCCACCGTACCACAATGCACATAACTTTATTAGTGAATTATACGGCTACAAAGATTTTTGTATGTAAACTTAGCTTTTATTATGAATCTATTTTCAATAACAAGGACAAACAAAATATGACATCACTTTACAAGTATTTTTCGAAAGTAAAAAACTAAAATAAAACACAAAGTTAAATGGAAAATCATCAAACAGGCCAGAACATCTAAATCAATAAAGGAACTACGTTTCCTTTGTCTTCAAAAAAAGATGGAAATCATTAAATACATGATATGTGGTTTTCTGACCTGGGTAATGTTTGGCTTAGCTAAAAACCTCTGTTCAGTCCATGGTCACTGATGAAAACTCTGTAGTGCAGATTTCGGCAACTCATTCGACCTCCTGGGCCGGATCATGTTATAATGACGGGTTGCGGACAGGATAAAGGCCATTAATGAAAAATTAAGGAAAATTACATATGCTGATCCCTGTCAACGTAAATATTTAAAACCATAATAAAAATAAACATTGAGAAATCAGAAAAACAAAAGAAAATCTAAAATTAAAAAACACCTAACAAAAATTGCTATTCGTCAAGGAACGTCAAAATACTTCAAAGTAAGAAAAATCAACCGAAGTGAAATGGATGAAATTATGACGTGGATTTTGAAACTGTTATTGAAAATTGTACCACAAACGAACCACACACACACATCAAACAAAAACAAAACACATATACCCATATATACGAGTACAAATAATTGCAAACATATACACTTACGTATGATAAGATAATAACATGGCCCATTGAAAGATTCCAGCAACTTACATCGGGTAGGTGACAGGGGTAAGCGATGGAGGGTGTCGCTGTTAGAGGAATGAAATAGAAAGCCGACTGAGACAAAATTGTTCCTTTATAAGGTGTCCACGCCTAATGTCTGTCGGTCAAATCGGCTCTCAGTTTTTGTTTTATGTTTATTTATTTTTATTATTTACGCAGAAATAGGTGATTGGGTTTTGATCGTGTTTTTGCGGTCATAGTTTTTAAATTTAGTTGGGTGGATCAGAGAAAGATAACAGCAGGCCTTTTGTTGAATTCGAAAGCTTTGTCTCTCATGTTAAAAATAGTCATTGGTACTCAGGCTCGCAGGCCGGTCAAAATACCTTCCCGGGCTAGATCCGGCCCGTAGGTTGCCGACCCTTGACTTACAGCAATATCAGAACTCACGAACAGTGGGCTATGACAATATTTTCGGTAAAGTATAAAAAGATTTATGCTGTCGAGATAGCACCCATGATAATATTATTTTTATAAGTTTCTATTTATCATTTCTAAATTATCTACTAACCTATATTCGTATAAGAGGCGTGAATTTTACCGTGATAAAAATTAAATAAAGAATTTCACCTACTTTCAAGTGCCATTGATGTAAAGATGTTACAAAATTCGATATAACAAGATGATATTTTTTTGCATGTTCCCCACTTTGCTGTAATTTGTTTTTTTTAATTTTATTACTTACTTTCATACTTACCTCGTGAGCTTTCACTTGAAATAACCACTTTTCAGTCCTCCATTAGCTTACAAATAGGTATTTGGTATCAAGATACGGAATATCGATTTATAAATTTTTAAATGCATTTTTATATATGAAGAACAGTTTTAAAAGAAAAACTGTTTGACGAATTTGAAATGTTTTTGTGACGAATGCCATCTGTTAAGACGTTTTTATAATCATATCGCCCAAAGCAAAGCATTTTACTTCCACTGTTTGGCAGAGGAGTTACATAGCAGGAAAGTTATGAGAGAGAGTGACAAGTCGTAGTGGGTGTCAGGAAGTGGGTAAAAGAAGGATTACAGTGGCCATAAAGTGAGGGATCAGTTTATATATTGATTATAATGTAGAATTAATCCCCCACTTTATATCCACATTATAATAGTATAGAAATTTTTTTATAATCATATCGCTCCAAGCAAGGCATTTGACTCCCACTGTTTTGCAGGGGGTTACATAGGAAGAAAATTATGAGAAAGAGTGACAGTTTATAGGAGGTATCAGGAAGTGGGTAAGAGAAGGATGAGAAGACTGATGAGAGTTGGGTGGACAGAGAAAGGAGCATTTGAGAGAGGATGCAGGTTAGTGAGATAGAACGATGACTATTGACTTTACATTTAAATTCTTGGGGATTGTAGCTGTAGGGCTATCTATCTATCTATCTATCTTTTTTTTATAATCATATCCCCCAAACAAGGGATTTTACTGCCACTGTTTTGCAGGGAGTTACATAGGAGGAACGTTATAAGAAAGAGTGTCAGGTTATAGAGGGTCTCAGGAAGTAGGTAAGAGAAAGATGAGAATACTGACAGGAGTGGGTTGGATGGAGAAAAGAGCATGAAAGAGTGGATGCAGGTTATTGAGATTTTTTTTTTTTTTTTTTATAAGCGTTTCACCCCGAGCAAGGCATGTCACTGCCACTACTGTGCAGGGGGCTACGTTGAGTAGAGAAAGGCTGGTTAAATATAGGAAATAACAGAGGGTGGGTGATAGGCGGGTGAGGATACCGAGAATGAGGGTTGGGTAGATGAGAGTGTTGTGAGAATAGTTGGGAGTTAGTGTGATAGGAGGTGTCTATTGACCCTACATTTAAACACCTGGAGATTGTAACTGTCGGGAAAGCAGACTTGTGGAAGGGAGTTCCACAGGCGGGAAGCGCGAGAAAAGAAGCTGTTGGAGTAGAATTTACGGTTACATCTTATTTGTTTAACTGTAAAAGGGTGGGACCTAGTTGCTAATCTAGTATCTCGTGTAAATTCGTGCTTGGGCGGCACCGGTGATCTAAGCTCATCGGAGCAGAAGCCATGAAAGTATTTGTAGAAGAGGCACAGGGAAGCTACATCACGCCGGTGTGAGAGCGGCTGCAGCCGGTCTGCCAAGTCAGTATCAACCACGTTACAGATCCTCCTTTGTATTTTGTCAAGAAGCCCAAGGAGAGCAGCAGGGGCACCCGACCAGATATGGCAGCAATATTCAATACACGGGCGGATGGTAGATTTGTATATGTGCAGAATAGTTTCAGGTGGGAAAAATTTCCGGGCCCTGCACAGAGAGCCGACTTTCATAGCAGCTGATTTGGCAATGGATTCAATATAGTCATTCCATTTGAGGTCCGCCGAGAGTGTAAGGCCAAGGAGGCGTAGTATTTTACTCTCTGGGAGGCTAGAGGAGATGGCTATTGACTTTACATTTAACTTTTTGGAAATTGTAGCTGTCGGAGAAACAAGTAAATGGAAGAGAATTCCACAGGTGGGAAGTGAGAGAAAAGAAGCTGTTGGAGTAGAATTTGTGTTTACAATTTATTGGTTTCACAGGGAAAGGGTGGGACCTATTTGCTAATCTTGTGGCTCGAGTAAATTTATATAAGATTTAAAGGGGGCACCAGTGAGCTAAGTTCATCGAAGCAGAATCCATGAAAGTATTTATAGAAGAGTCACTTCATCGTGTTTGTGAAAGTGCTGCAAAAATAGGCCTTATGCCATCGATAGGAACAAATGATAATCAGATACGGCAGATAGAATGAACTTCCCATTTAAGCATTTCCAAGTAGGTCTTCAACTGTTTGGCAACATGTGGCCTAGCGTTTGCATGTAGAAAAATCAAGTTGTTCTGTCTCTACTCATATAACAGCCGTTTCTTTTCTTCAATACTTGGCTCAACCGTATCAGTTCTAATCGATAGTGATTTCCCGTTATTGTTTCGGTCGGTTTGGGCCGCTCATAATAAACTACACCCAGTTGATCCCACCAAATGCAAATCAGAAGTTTCGAACCATGAATATTAGATTTTTGCCGCCAATGTTGATGCATGGCCGGGCTTACATCACGATCTTCGACGCTTCGAGGTTATCCTAGTGTATCCAATTTTCGTTGCTGGTCAAGATACGATGCAAAAATTATGGTAAATTTTCGTTTTAGGTCCAGAAGACTTTTCTCTCTTCAAATTTATCCAAAATAGCAGTATTACTGTGCAAATGTATATGCTGAACTCAAATCAACAATTAGCTATTGAAGAAACCTACACTTATTGATCTGAACGTCCAGAAAAATCGAACTACATCTCGCCCATTTTGTCTCCTGCTGAATGACTTTCGGCGTAGGTATTAAATTTCGGCCTATTTTCTGCCTATTTATTTCCTTCACTGAAATTTCCGCCTATGTACTTCCTGTAATGAAAGTAATACGCGATTTTTTCTACGCGTATTACTTTCATTACAGGAAGTAAATAGGCCGAAATTTCAGTAAAGGAAGTAAATAGGCAGAAATTTGTTGCCTACGCCGAAAGTCATTCTGCAGTTAATTACATGACTTCGTGAGAATTACGGGAAACAAAAAGTGCGAGATTAAGTTCGATTTATTTCTGGTTGTTAAGCTCAATAAAGGTAAATTTCTTCAATAACTAATTGTTGATTTGAGTTCAACATTAACATTTCCACAGAAATGATGCTATTTTGGATAAATTTGAAAAGCGGGGACTTCGGGACCTAAAACGAACATTTACGAAAATTATTTCCTTTTCTGTCGTTGAAGCAGCTGTTCTCACGTGACAAGACGACGTTCAATATATCTCGGCTTCTACTTCTACAGCACCCAATGTACTTGATTTTGATTCATTTCAAACGTTTCAAAACTATTGTGTGAACAACTCCTGATGATTCTGCAAGTTCGGCTTGCGCCTGACATGAGTCTTCATGAAGTAACGCCTCTAATTCTTCGTCCTTAAACATTTTCGGTGCACCATAACGTTCTTTACTTTGATTTTGAAATCAAAGAAATTATTTTTGAAGTGTCTATACCAATCCGTTCATGTTGTTTCCGACAGAGCATGTTCACCGAAACCTCAACAAGAATTCTGTGTGCTTCAGCTGCAGATTTCTTTTGAATAGAGTGAAATTCCCCACGAATACATGACATGATTAACGCTATTTAAAACAAAGTTGTTTATAATTCGGTGAAATTATATACATCGAATTTCAAGCTTCTTTATAGTACTTGAAACTAACTTCCCGCCCCGAGAACCTATTCATTTTTAAACTAACTTTATTGATACTGGTTATAATTTAATTTTAAAAATATAATTGATAACCCCTATTCATTTTTAAACTAACTTTATTGATACTGGTTATAATTTAATTTTAAAAATATAATTGATAACCCTTATGTTTATTCGTACTCCTTATCTTTGAGCCCTTCGAGGAAGCTGCCCTCCTTCCATAATATATTATTATGATCTTAGGTAGAAGTGTAAATATGTTGTGTTTCGAGGTATAAGTGGCACTCCGCATGTAAGGAATGCAACCATTATAAATCGTGCGAACCCTAGATTCTAGATCGAGAGTTCTTAAGTAGAGAGAATTTTAGTGTTTTGGGATGAGGCACGAATTTTCATTTTTTTGGTTTTATTTACGTAATTAGTAACACACCATAAGTAAAAATATACAAAAAAAATAAGATAAAAAACACACGCGCACACCTCTAGAAAAATATATATGGGAAGTGTCCTAATAGAGGACAGAAAGTGCGACACTGAGATCCGAAGACGGATTGGTATAGCCAAGAATGCATTCCATAAGCTCAATAGAGTATTGCAAGACAGAAAAATTTTACTTGAAATAAAGAACGGAGTACTGGATTGTTATGTGATGTCTACCATTCAATATAGTAGCGAATATTGGGGAATCTCATAAAAGATGAAAGAAAAAGTTTAAGCAACTGAAATGTTTTTCTACAGAAGGATAATGAGGATGCCATGGACATAATATGTGAGTAACGATGAGGTTTGGGAGATGCACACGAAAAAGAATCTGATACTTAATGATGTAATGAATAGGCATACACCTTGGTTCCCCCTCACGGTAATATGATCGGCTGGTATCAGCCATAAATACAGACTAAGGGGGAGACGAAGATAGGTTGAAGTCAATTAGTCTACGTCTATAAGTTTACGTCTATTGCATAAGCTTACGTCTCAGCATACTGCATACGACTACGACGAGTAACGTCCATTACGGCTACTTGCTAGATTGTCCTATCCGGTTATATTTTCCAAAACCTCTTAACTATCTCGAACATATATATATATATATATATATATATATATATATATATATCCCATTCTCTCTCTCTCTGTCCTCCTCTCTCATTCTCTCTGTCTCTGTCTCTCTCTCTCTTTATATATATATATATATATATATATATATATATATATATATATATATATATATACATTAGTGGTAAATCTGGGAAAAGATTTGTTAAATATTCCCAATGGATCCTAATAATATTAGATTAAATATTAAAACTGATTAAAGTGAGAGTTCGTTGTAAATTTAAATCAAAGAGCAGATATTTATACTTAGGCTTAATCCAAGAATATATTAATAAGCTCAGCGCGTATTCACAATAGTCTGTGGGATAACTGTAACCTACGCTTGGTAGAAAATATTAAGATATTAAAAACTCCTTATCAAAATTTAATCAGAGAAACGTGTTGATTAGCAAGTGTCGCCTTCGAAGTAGATTTGAATACACTTAATATGTGATTAACTAAACCTTTCCTTCACATTTCATCGGTATATTCATTTTTAAACTAACTTTATTGATACTGGTTATAATTTAATTTTAAAAATATAATTGATAACCCTTATGTTTATTCGTACTCCTTATCTCTGAGCCCTTCGAAGAAGCTGCCCTCCTTCCATTTCTATCAACGAAAGTAGTGCTGTTATTCATTGTCTCTATTACATTGCCTAATTTCTTTTTCTAAGGAATTTTTTATTTCCAGGAACACTAGAAATAGTTAAATGCATTATACGTCCTGCAAGGTTTGATGAAGCGGGCTCTGAGAATCTGTAGAAATGGCTATTTGCCAAATGTAAAATATTGAATTTACATATGAAACACACACACACACACACACACACACACATATATATATATATATATATATATATATATATTAAAAAAGGATTAATCCAAAGATGTTGAATGGCCATTTCGATATGAAGATCCCCACGGAGGACGACACATTACCTCAGCAACAGAAAAAACCTTTCAGAAACTGGAGAAAAATTAGTCTACTTTTCCTTTTTAAATAGATTGCAAAGAAATTAAAAAATAAATAATAAAATAAAATAAAATAAAAATAAAGGGAAAGAAAAAGAAAAAGAAAACGAAAAAGAAAAAGAAAAAGATAGAATAAAATCAAATAAATAAGAAAAGAAAAAAAAATTGACATCGTCTGGGTTCGCAAAAAAAAAGGGAGAATGTAACTAAAAATTAACAGACAGCTGTGTTAAATCGACGTAAGTTTAAGCAACACGGAAAAAAGGTGGTAAGAGAGATAAAAGAAGGAAGGGAGGGAAAAAGAAAGAAACTAAAGAAAAAAAAAATTTTAAATATTACAGACGCTGGACAAATTCAAAAACCTAATTTCCCCAAAACGTTGAAGTATTAGAAAAAGGCCTTTACTTAAAAAGGCATAATTATTAATAAAAGGGAATAAAAAGATATAAGATTTAAAATAAAATTATTTTTAAAAAAATTAGGTCATTTGAAATTAAACTAAATAAAGACAACACTAGGTAAAAAAAAAAAAATTAATTACAATTATTATATACATACCTATAGAAGTACACACATACATACATATATATATACACACACAATTCTACGAATAAGAATACATATATACATACACATACACACACATACATTCAATTTATTACACACTTATATACATATACATGCGCATACACACATATATATGTGTGTACACACCTATATACAAAAAATTCATATACACACAATATACACAATATTCCTGCTTTTTTCCCTTGGATTGAAGTATCTGAATTAATATATATATATATATATATATATATATATATAACATAGTGATGATCCACGTATACTGTCTTAATATGTATAGGAAAGAATATTAATAAAAAAAGTTTTGAATTTAAAAATGTACTTTTTTGGACAGTATTTGTTTATTTTTATTATTGTATTTTATATTTCAGACCGCCCTCGGTCGTTCATCAGAAACGAGTGATTTTTAAATTTGAAATTTGATTTCAAATTATTTTATATTTCAGACCGCCCTCGGTCCTTCATCAGAAACGAGTGATTTTTAAATTTGAAATTTGATTTCAAATTTAAAAATCTCTCGTTTCTGATGAAGGACCCAGGGCGGTCTGAAATATAAAATACAATAATAAAAATAAACAAATACTGTCCAAAAAAAGTACATTTTTAAATTCAAACCTTTTTTTAATTAATATTCTTTCCTATATATATATATATATATATATATATATATATATATATATATATATATATATTAATTCAGATACTTCAATCCAAGGGAAAAAAGCAGGAAGGTAAATTCCAAAAAACCCGATCCTAATTAATATTAAAAATTTTATTTTAATATTAAAAAATGATACAGGAAGAGAGCTCCATGTAATAAAATATTACAGAGCAAATATATATTAAAAAAGGATTAATTCAAAGAGGTTGAATGGTCATTTCGATATGAAGATCCCCACGTGGGACAACAGAAAAATCCTTTCAGAAACTGGAGAAAAATTAGTTTACTTTTCCTTTTTAAATAGATTGCAAAGAAATTAAAAAATAAAAGAAAAGAAAAGAAAAAGTAAAATAAAGGGAAAGAAAAAGAAAAAGAAAACGAAAAAGAAAAAGAAAAAGATAGAATAAAATCAAATAAATAAGAAAAGAAATAATTGACATCGTCTGGGTTCGCAAAAAAAAAAAGAGAATGTAACTAAAAATTAACAGACAGCCGTGTTAAATCGACGTAAGTTTAAGCAACACTGAAAAAAGGTGGTAAGAGAGATAAAAGAAGGAAGGGAGGGAAAAAGAAAGAAACGAAAGAAAAAAAAATTTTTTAAATATTACAGACGCTGGACAAATCCAAAAACCTAATTTCCCCAAAACGTTGAAGTATTAGAAAAAGGCCTTTACTTAAAAAGGCATAATTATTAATAAAAGGGAATAAAAAGATATAGGATTTAAAATAAAATTATTTTTAAAAAAATTAGGTCATTTGAAATTAAACTAAATAAAGACAACACTAGGTAAAAAATAAAAAAATAATTACAATTATACATACCTATAGAAGTACACACATACATACAAATATATACACACACAATTCTACGAATAAGAATACATATATACATACACATACACACACATACATTCAATTTATTACACACTTATATACATATACATGCGCATACACACATATATATGTGTGTACACACCTATATACAAAAAATTCATATACACACAATATACATGTGTACACATACATGCACACACACACACACATATATATATATATATATACATATTCCATATGCACTCACACACATACATATAAAAATATAAAAAATTAATGAATATTATGAAAAGGAGCATTTAAATAGCTAAAAAAATTTTTTTCCAAATTACATATAGCCCACATACATAAATACATATATACATATATATACATATATATACAAATATGCACATCCACACACAAACATACACATATACATAAAAAATAAAAAAATAAAAAAATAAATATATATATATGTAGCTATGTGTGTGTGAGTGTGTATTTGTGTGTGTATGAATTTCATTAAAAACGGATGACCTACTACTGAGGTTAATTTTTTCTTGAGCAGTATGTCACTTGCAATCTCTTGTTTATGCCATTAGCTGTATCATACAAAGCACATTACGCTTTCAACTAAAATTGTAGAAATATCATACATGAGTTCATAGAGCTGTGATTTATGTAAAAAATTGCATAGCTAAGGCCTAAAGGACCTCTTGCAGAAGATAGCTGAAGAGAGTGACAAGAAGGGACTACAAATAAACAGTCAAAAAGACGAATGCATGGTCATCAGCAAAAATAGCAGCCCAAAGTGCAAAATACAGGTGGGGGATGTTAAAGTCAAGCAGGTATGAAAAGTTAAATATCTGAGAAGTGTTCTTTATGAGATCCGAAGGCGAATTGGCATGGCGAAGGGCGCGTTCCAGAAGCTGAGTAAAGTATTAAGACACAGGAAACATTCACTAGAAACAAAGAGAAGAGTACTGGGTTGCTATGTGATGTTAGTTCTTCAATATGGCAGTGAATGTTGGACAATATCAACAAAGATGAAAGGAAAAACTTGAAGCAGCTGAAATGTAGTTCTACAGAAGGATGCTGCGGGTATCAGGGACTGCGCATGTGAGCAATAAGGAGGTGTCGGAAAGAGTGGAAAAGAAAAGAAAATTAATATTGAGCACCAGGAAGAGACAACTGAAGTTCATGGGACTTGCAATGAGGGTTTGGAGAACCGGATACTAACAGGTCAGATAGAGGGGAAAAGAGACAGGGGAAAGCAACGGATAACATACTTGAAGCGCCAGAGCAGGTGGATGACAGAACGGGGGCTACGAGTTGTTACAGGAGAAAGCGTGCTAAGAGCCACCAGAGATAGGAAGACGTGGAGGACCATAATCGTTTACGTCCTGAAAGTACAAGGCCCATAGAAGAAGAAGAAGAAGAAGAAGAAGAAGAAAAAGAAGAAGAAGAAGGCCTAGACTGCATTGAATAAAAAATGTAATCTGGGAATCCGACCTACCTGACAACCTCAAACGGAAATATTTTCGAGCCACTGTAGAGATAGTGTTAATATATGGTGTCATTGCTTGGACATTAAATAAAAACCTGGAAATTAAACTTGATGGAAACTACACTCGGATGCTGAGATATACTTATTATGTGTTGATGACATATTTAACATCTCTTGCGGACAACATCCAACATGCAATGATAAATCATGAAAAAACTAGCCAAGTATTTTCTTAGCATCATTTGAAAATGTATTGAATATAGAGTTCCAGCTGAGGTCTGGAGTGAAATATTGATTTTCGATAGACATTAAAAGCAAGGAACTACATTGAGAGTACTGCCGTTAACTGTGGTAGGAGAAACACCCGGGTTAGGAAGGAGGTAGTTTGTTAGCGTTCTACACTTCCGCAAATGATATCCGTATTCCACATTTTGTTTTCAGACTGAATTCACAATCCATGTTTATTACCGAGTTAATTACCCTTTTAATTTTTTTTCCAAATTGCTTTTTTTGTTTATTAGAATCCACCTGAATGAAGGATATATTTTCTATTTTTTTTCTTTTTTATCATTACACCCTAAACAAGGCAATAATGTTACTCAAATTGCAAGGAAATACTGTATGTCAGAAAATATTACAAAAAAAAAAATACGAAGGTGAGAGACTATAGTGGGTTATCCATAGTTTATAGTGGTGAATCAGTTCTAGTGAAAGGTAGTATTATGCTGTTGCAAACTAACGGAATTTGGCCTCGCTGTTGATAGCCTACTATAAGTCATAAAATGATTATAAATCCAGAAAAGCAATTTGAGTTGAAAAATTACATTTTATATATACACATATCAATTAAGGTTTTTACAATCAAAGTCATATTTGAAGTATAGATCCAACGGGCGTTAAAATGTTCATGGCAATAAAATGTTGAAAAGAGAATTAATACTTAGGAATGGGGGAGCGCTGTAAGTAAGGAATGTCTTTGATGTATTCGCTCCTCAGGTAAGTAGGTAGTTTTGAGACAGGGAAGAAGGAAAAGAGAGGTGAAGGCGACGAGCATAGTAAGCCACTTGACTTGGTCAAGGGAGATACTAATTACTCTCGTTTGTATCGAGTCAGTCTGCCTGTCTCGGTCTGTCTGTCTTTCTCTCTCGGCTTTTTACTTCGACTTTTTGGATGGCAGCAGATCATTTGGGAATTCACATCCGTATTTGATTCTGGGCTTCCCATTAGCCGATAAATAAAATTCGCGTAGGCTCGCGTACTGGAAATTTAATATTTAATTAAATTTCATTTTTCAACCGAAACATCTGCGCGAATCCAGCTGCGCACCGTCGAGTTTTGGTCATTTTCTTTTTGGTTGTGAGGGTGCAAACATCCGGTCCATTGCTTTTGCACGGTCGGTATCACCACAAGACCAGTAAAAATAGAGGTTTAAGAAAATAGAGGATAACCGTTGATATGGCATCTAAATTTTGAAAATTACACTTGACTATGAAGCTAAGATATGGAAGAAATTTACACAAACAAGAAATGCGAGAGAATGACCTATCAGCATAAAACTTACGGTTCCATGTACCTTGTTTAGGTACAATACCTACCTCGGTTAGCTACCATAGAGAAAGAGTATATCTGAGAAATTACGCCGAAAATATTTAAAGAAAAATTTCAAGAAAGTTACATTACAGACGTGGGAAATTGATTGACATCTAGATGCCATGTTAGAACATATAAAATCCCAGATACTTCTTTCTTATCAATATCCGTTCCAAAATGACCTTACCTCCTATATTGATTGCTAATCACTCAACTAACTTTGATTAATAAACTCAGTGTATTCTTATAATGGCATGATTTATTCATCTTGAAAATGAATATCAATAACATTAGTTAAAAAGGAGGAGAATATGACTAAGGATTTTGCGTACGCCATCCCATGCAGTTGCAGTAAGAAATAAAAAGGAGAAACGGGTGGCCCCTTAAGATAAGACTGTAAGAACACCACAAGACCGCAACACTAGCAGAAAATGGAGGGAAAAAGTAGATAACCGTTCTTGTGGATGAAGATGGAATACTAGATAAAGAACACCACTGGGGAACACAAAAACTTAAGGAATCAGCACATATGCTGGGTCACAAAAAATCTCCGACGCAGGCTATGCGTAGAAATTAATTCAGTATGGGAACCAATAATACAGCGTGCTAGAAAAAGAAATTACAAGCATGAAGATTGTATGTTAATTTGGTTTTTACTGAAACATTTAAAAGTCCCCCATTTGCGCAAGTTGACTGCAGTAAAACTCTGCATAAATGCTCTCATTGTCTTTCAGAAATCCATAGTGGTTAACATAAATTGCAGAAAATTTTCTTAATCATCTCACCCCAAGCAAGGCATTTCACTGCCACTGTTTCGCAGGGGGTTACACAGGGAAAAGTGATGAGAAAAAGTGGTTAGGGGGTTACATAGGGGAAAGTGATGAGAAAGAGTGGTTGCGGGAAGAGAAAGAGTGGTTAGGGGGTTACATAGGGATAGGTGATGAGAAATTGTGGTTAGGGGGTTACATAGGGGAAAGTGATGAGAAATTGTGGTTAGGGGGTTACATAGGGGAAAGTGATGAGAAAGAGTGGTTAGGGGGTTACATAGGGGAAAGTGATGAGAAAGAGTGGTGGGGGGATGAGAAATTGTGGTTAGGGGGTTACATAGGGGAAAGTGATGAGAAATTGTGGTTAGGGGGTTACATAGGGGAAAGTGATGAGAAAGACTGGTCAGGGGGTTACATAGGGGAAAGTCATGAGAAAGAGTGGTTGGGGGATGAGAAAGAGTGGTTAGGGGGTTACATAGGGATAGGTGATGAGAAATTGTGGTTAGGGGGTTACATAGGGGAAAGTGATGAGAAAGAGTGGTTAGGGGGTTACATAGCGGAAAGTGATGAGAAAGAGTGGTGGGGGGATGAGAAATTGTGGTTAGGGGGTTACATAGGGGAAAGTGATGAGAAATTGTGGTTAGGGGGTTACATAGGGGAAAGTGATGAGAAAGACTGGTTAGAGGGTTACATAGGGGAAAGTGATGAGAAAGAGTGGTTAGGGGGTTAGGGGGTTACATAGGGGAAAGTGATGAGAAAAACTGGTTAGGGGGTTACATAGGGGAAATCATGAGAAAGAGTGGTTAGGGGGTTACATTAGGGAAAGTGATGAGAAAGAGTGGTGGTGGGATGAGAAATTGTGGTTAGGGGGTTACATAGTGGAAAGTGATGAGAAATTGTGGTTAGGGGGTTACATAGGGGAAAGTGATGAGAAAGACTGGTTAGAAGGTTACATCGGGGAAAGTGATGAGAAAGAGTGGTTAGGGGGTTACATAGGGGAAAGTCATGAGAAAGAGTGGTTGGGGGATGAGAAAGATGGTTAGGGGGTTACATAGGGATAGGTGGGGGATGAGAAATTGTGGTTAGGGGGTTACATAGGGGAAAGTGATGAGAAAGAGTGGTTAGGGGGTTACATAGCGGAAAGTGATGAGAAAGAGTGGTGGGGGGATGAGAAATTGTGGTTAGGGGGTTACATAGGGGAAAGTGATGAGAAATTGTGGTTAGGGGGTTACATAGGGGAAAGTGATGAGAAAGACTGGTTAGAGGGTTACATAGGGGAAAGTGATGAGAAAGAGTGGTTAGGGGGTTAGGGGGTTACATAGGGGAAAGTGATGAGAAAAACTGGTTAGGGGGTTACATAGGGGAAATCATGAGAAAGAGTGGTTAGGGGGTTACATTAGGGAAAGTGATGAGAAAGAGTGGTGGTGGGATGAGAAATTGTGGTTAGGGGGTTACATAGTGGAAAGTGATGAGAAATTGTGGTTAGGGGGTTACATAGGGGAAAGT
Source organism: Ascarosepion bandense (assembly GCA_037127315.1). Taxonomy (NCBI): domain Eukaryota; kingdom Metazoa; phylum Mollusca; class Cephalopoda; order Sepiida; family Sepiidae; genus Ascarosepion; species Ascarosepion bandense. Next base: position 882,062 of record JBBBDQ010001509.1, read on the forward strand.
GATGAGAAAGACTGGTTAGAAGGTTACATCGGGGAAAGTGATGAGAAAGAGTGGTTAGGGGGTTACATAGGGGAAAGTCATGAGAAAGAGTGGTTAGGGGGTTACATAGGGGAAAGTCATGAGAAAGAGTGGTGGGGGATGAAAAATTGTGGTTAGGGGGTTACATAGGGGAAAGTGATGAGAAATTGTGGTTAGGGGGTTACATAGGGGAAAGTGATGAGAAAGAGTGGTTAGGGGGTTACATAGGGGAAAATGATGAGAAAGACTGGTTAGGGGGTTACATAGGGGAAAGTCATGAGAAAGAGTGGCTAAATGTAGGAAACGTCAGAGGGAGAGTGATAGATGGGTAAGGATATCGAGGATGAGGGTTGGGTAGATGGAAGAGTGTTTGAGAGAATGGATGCGAGTTAGTGTGTTAGGAGGTGTCTATTGATCTTACATTTAAACTCCTGGAGATTGTAGCTGTCGGGGAAGCAAGTATACGGAAGGGAATTCCACTAGCGGGAAGTGCGAGAAAAGAAGCTGTTGGAGTAGAAATTGCGGTTACATCTTATCTGTTTCATTGTAAAAGGGTGGGACCTAGTAGCTAATCTAGTATCTCGTGCAAATTCATAACTACGAGATTTTGGTTTTGAGAATTGTTTGAATGACACATAAGGATCAACCATTGACATTAACGTTTACAGTTATCATAAATGAACCACTTTTCATCGAAAGGCACATTAATTATTAATTATATCAAGATTAATCTAATTTCACTGTTAATCCTATATTAAAATGTTTTTGCAAAATACGAAACTTCGAGTGGTCAATATGTTTGTAACAATCTAATATCAAATAGTTTATATTATGTCAATTTAACTGCACATTCCTTGTTATGTGAAAATAGAACATTGATTTTGTGAGGTTCTTAGTTGACGATAGTTAAACAGAAAGGATTGTGGAAAAAGTGCGGGCGATTCTTTAAGTGGCTCTCGAAATGAGAAACGTTACTTTAAGAAATAGTGGTTAAGAAAACACTTTAAAATGATGACCAGCATGTTTATTCGATTTCATTCTAAATAATTTAGGGCGATACTAAAAAAGAAAACTACTCTGTAATGAAAAAATGCTTTAATTTCTGACATCCGGAAAGTCAAGCAACACGTGAGCACATGAATTAATTTATTCCAGTAAACGAATTTCATAAATGATTTCAGCTATGACAAATTAATCTCCGAAATTCATAGCTTTACAAGGGGAGTGGTTTGAAAGCGACAACAGCCAGTTGTGTCAAGTAAGCGAACATCGTTTTCACAAGTCCATTTATAGAATTAAATTGTCGTAACTCGAATATATCCGTGTGTAGGCAATAACTGTGTGTATAATTTGTCATGGCTGATTAGCCGGAGAGCCTAGTTGATTACACCTAATTACAAAGAGGAGATAATCATTAAGATATATATATATATATATATATATATGAAAGACTGATGGACTCTGGTAATTTACTTTGTCTAATTAAATCTATTTCTCCACATGCTTTGGGTTTCAGAATGTCGCCGATGAAGTAATTGTAATTGATATGCTGACCAGCAATTACTTACTTGAGCTTGGCCAGTTATTCGAAATCCTTCTTTCCCTCCCATTCTGGAATATTGTATATTAACGGAGAGACAGTTACACATATAATCATGCAACAATTGGGTTATATATATATATATATATATTATAAGCGTTTCACCCCGAGCAAGGCATTTCACTGCCACTACTGTGTAGGGGGCTACATAGAGTGGAGAATGGATGGTTAAATGTAGGAAATGTCAAAGGGTGGGTGATAGGCGGGTAAGGATACCGAGAATGAGGGTTGGGTAGATGAGAGTGTTCTGAGAATAATTGGGAGTTCGTATGATAGGAGGTGTCTATTGACCCTACATTTAAACACCTGGAGATTGTAACTGTCGGGAAATAAAAAATATGATTTGAAGACATATACATTTGGCTCTGTAAATAGAAAGTAAAATTTGCATCGAGCTCTCAACCTTCATCAATTTTAAATTAATGAAATTATTATTAATCAGGATCGGATTTTGGGGATTTACCTATCTGATCACCATTTCTAATTTAATATATATATATATATATATATATATATCCGAGTGAATAAGGAACGAAGAAAAAAAATTTTGTAACGTCCAAAACATTAATTTAAAACAGTGCTCGATATATAAAATATAGTGCTGTGAATATTTATTCTAAATTATATTTCAGAGCATGTACAATTTTTTTATATATCCACTACAAATCGTACATCAGTTTCGACATTGAAACAACTACAATGTCTCATCATAAACCCCAAAATCCCATCATCATTTGAACGCCGCATAAATACGCACTTCTCCAATAAAGAAATATTTGATAAACACAAGGTAATTTACGTCAGTATCCTTAAAGAAATTGGATATCAATCCTCCAAAATTAACTTTGTGGAAAAATTCAAAAGCTCAAAAAGCAAAAATAGGAACAGGAAAATCATTTGGTATCAGTCAGTGAAGTGCCATACGTGATACACGCTTAGGCGATCATGTCTCGAAAGAGACATGACTGACTGTGCAGAAGATTATCCCGCAGTAGGTTGCCATTGCTTTCTGCGGTAGACTGGTTGCCGTCCAAGGCTATAGAACCCAATCTGTCCTGTTATTTAACCCATAACTGGAAGGAATAGACGGATTAATACCTTTCCCAAGGATATTTGCGCGTAAGTGAATGCAATGAATTCAGCTGGAATTCGAACTCGGCTCCCCAATTTCTCGTTCAGAGCCGATATCCAATGCACCACGCATTCATTGGTAATCTCCAAAACTCAAATGGTATAACTCTCCTTTTAATCAGCTAGTTATCTTCAAGCTGGGACAAAAATTTCTGAAACTAAAAGGTAAGCACTTACCTAAAAATAACCCTCTAAGCAAAATCTTCAATAAGAATACAATAAAACTAGGCTATAGCTACTCCAATCATCTAGAAAAAATAATTAAAGTACTATCATACTAAAAAATACTGCAAAAGCCATAGCTAGGACCCCTTAGAAATGATACAACTTCATAGTACAAACAACACTCTTACACACATCACAAACTGTGATCTAATTTAAAATTATTAAAAATTTAAAAAAAACACATTTTTAAAGAAAAAATCGATTTCTTAAATTCAAAATTAAGGTTAAATATACAAAATTAGATTAATTATAAAAACTGTACTTAAATAAACACATTAAATTTTACCTATTACCTTAAATACAAACATACCTGTTACCTATTTACCTATTACCTTAAATACAACATTAAATTCTATCTATTACGCAACCATTACCTATTTACCTATTATTTTAAACACTAACAATAAATTTTACCTCTTACATTAAACCTTACCTATTAAACACCACAAAATGTGATCTAATTTAAAATTTAAAATTTAATAGAAAAAATCGATTTCCTAAATCCAAATTGAGGTTAAATATACAAAATTAGATTAAATACAAAAATATTCTATAGTTGTACAAATAAGCGGTAAGTCCAATCCCATCCCCCCACCTCTTTCACCTCCCTACTCTGCTCCTCTAAGAAATCCAAAAGATCAAGTCTAGTCGCAAGATCATAAAACTTATCATCCTATCTGCTAATGTTAAATCTGTCTATAAAATTCGAAAGACACTCATTAATCAGCTGTGTTCACTACCCACACCACTTTCTTCAAAATTCAAACGGACAATTAACAAGACTTATTTCCTTATCACTAACCCCACCAACATCCCACACACAACTCACCAAATATAAGAAAAGAGGCTTTCCATTCCTGTCCACACCACCTGATGAGACATTGCAGTCTCAATGTCGAAACAAATGTACGATTTGTAGTGGATATATAAAAAGTTTTGTACATGTTCTAAAATATAATAATGAGTATTATCCCTCATCCATAGCATGACTTGGAGATTCATAAACAAATCATTCTTCAGGTGCTGAGTATAGACTGACCGTTACATTATTTAAATTTAAATAAACACCGGTTATAGCAATGTCGTAGCAGCAATATTTTATACTGGGATGAGTTTTTTGTTAATTTAAAATAATATATTAGTTATTTATGTGCATGTGCGTATGTGTATATGTGTATATAAAATATCTTAGAAATGCGAATACCATTTTTCATATTAATTATAAAGGGAGATTACTTTCTGTTTATAAAAAAAAACATAATTTACATTATTGTAAATTGTTGTTTCAAAATTGTTAAAAAATACCATTAAAAAAATCTATTTTTTTGTTTTGCGTAAACGTGATTTGATGTTTTGTGTGACATGGTAAACAACATTGCGTTTGTTTTTGTTTCAAAATTTAATCTTCTTCTTCTTCTTCTTCTTCTTCTTAATGTACCGTATCTTTTCAGGACTAAGACGATCATGAATTTCACTTGGCTCTGTCTCTTTCCCCTATCAAATTTCTTCCTCTTGATATCTCTCTCAGACGCTGCTCGGCCATCCATTTGATCACGCCTATCAAGTAGATCCCGTCTTGCTTTCCCTTGTTTTTCCCCTCTATCCATCCTGTGAGTATTAAATTCTCGAGGCCCTCCTTCCTCATTACATGCCCTAGAACACCCATCTGTCTCGCCCTTATATTAAGCATATCTCATCAAATTCCCAAACATGCTCTTTAATACAAAATAATAAATGTTCTTTATTAAACTAGCAGTATAGCACGGCGTTGCTCGGCTGCAATGAAAGCTTTAAAACTAATCCATGGTCCTGGAGATCAGACTCTTTTGACGTTGGCACGAAAGACTAAACAGCAATAGTTATTTCCAGTTAAAGCGAAACCGTAGACTGAAAGAAAAATGAATGGATGTAAGTCAAATTTTGATGTCCTGGTATCGATATCAAATAAGTTTTTTTCGTCATAAACTGAATTTTGAAGGCTAAATAAGTCCTCTGAGTAAATGGTATCATGGCTGAGATTAAGAACTACAATTTTAGCTACTTAGAACCAAACCCGAAGCAAAAACTAAAATAAAAGGGCTGAAAGAAATACAGACATACAGGCAGATAAACAGACATACACACAAACATCTTGCCTGATATGTATATATAATCGATTTTCTGCACTACTGTAAGAACTGCAACTTTGAAACTTATCAATATCGTTTCTTATGTCTTGTGCATGAGTGTATCATTTTTGATTAAAATCGGACCACTCCTTTTATGGCCTGATTTTTTGATTATCGATTTTCGATATTTATCGAGGGGTAGCTCGACACAAAACCTAGCTAAGAACACTCGCAGACACTTATAGTACCACTGTGTAAATTTTCAAGAAACTGTTCAGCCGTTTCGAAGTCTATAGGTAACTGACATACACACACACATAGACACACAGACAAAGTTTCATTTATATATATATATATATATATATATATATATATATATATATAGAGAGAGAGAGAGAGAGAGAGCGAACTATGTAAATATATATAGTATAAATCTAAACTTATTTATAAATAGAAATTTTTTGTGTTTGTGTGTGTGTGTGTGTGTGTGTCCGTTACCTATAGACTCCGAAAGAGCTGAACCGATTTTCGTGAAAATTTACACAGTTGTACTATAAGCGTCTGCGAGTGTACTTAGCTAGATTTTGTGTCGAGGTATGCCCAATAAATATCGAAAATCGATAATCGAAAAAATCGGGTTATAGTATGAGTGGTCCGATTTTAATCAAATTTGATACACTCATAGACAAAGACATAAGAAACGATATTCAGAAATTTGAAGGTTGCAGTTCTTACAATAGTGCAGAAAATCGATAATATATATATATAAAATGCAAGATGTTTGTGTGTGTGTTTGTTTATCTGCCTCTATGTCTGTATTTTTTTCAGCCCTTTTATTTTAATTTTTGCTTCAGGTTTGGCTCTAAGTAGGTATAATTGTAGTTCTTAGTCTCAGCCATGATACCATTTACTCGGAGGACTTACTTAGTCTTCAAACTTCAGTTTACGACAAAAAAAACTTATTTGATAACGATACCAGGAAATCAAAATTTGACTTACATCCATTCATTTTTCTTTCAGTCTACGGTTTCGCTTTAACTGGAAACAACTATTGCTTTTTAGTCTTTCGTGCCACCGTCTAAAGAGTCTGAGCTCCAGGATCATGGATTAGTTTTAAATCTTTCTTACACCCGAGCAACGCCGGGCTATACTGCTAGTATAGTATATTTTTAGTGTGAACTATTTTTCTGTTAGACTAGTGTTCCACCTGTAGGTGTTGAAGACACTATTTATCGTATCTGGGCGACCCTCTCTTTATAAACAAAGGGACTGTTTGCATGGGCTTGCTCTGCTGATTTTCTAGTAACTTTGTTTTTTTCCTTTCCGTTAATTCATGTCATTCATGAGATCGGAAGAGAGGATAAGGTCGGGGAGGCCCTGTGTATTGCGCTCAGTGAGACTCGCTTTGTCCATATATTCAATTTCTCTTAAAGGGTCACATAAATTGAAAAAAAAAAGAAACATACATTTTCAATAAAATAGATTTAAGAAAGGATAAATTGTTATTTGATATAATATACTTATATTGCTAATAAAAAGAGATAAAACTAATATTTGAAGGAAATTTAAATTTAGATTAATTATTTGGAAATTAAATTAAATATAAACCTATGACGGTATTAGTAGTAAGATAAACAGTTTAAATATTATTTAGGTCGAAAATAAGCCATAGACGTAGAAAGAAAATGAATTTAAGAATAGGAACTTATAATATAATTACATTATATGTATTTTATATTACTCAGATTTAACAATGGATTTTACATACATCAATTTGTCCTTAAAGACACTTTCCCGGATGTCTTTTTTATATAACTTTTTATTTTCACTGACAACCGGTTAATACTGGTATTAAGGGTGGTACTTACTTTTATAATAGCATTAGGGTGGTTAGAATTAGCATAAATATTGCTGTGGTATCATTCTCTTTAAGTATGGTTTATAAGAATTGTCATTTAGATTAAGTGTGATGTTCAGATAATTGAAAATATTTGCATAAGAAGAAACTTCAATTTTATATACCAGTAATTTAAAGGCCCTAACAATGTTGAATCATATTCGTTAAGGGCACATTACTTTTAGGGATGAACATAAGAGTGTCATCACGGTATAAACTAATGTTTTGAGGTTTACAATTATACTTAAGGTACCTAAGGCATTAATACTTACTAGATTAACTGAATGCCCCAAAGGGACATCGAATTTGTCGTAGGGACCTTTGTTCCAGGTTAGAATCGACTTTCTAGCTGCTATGAAAACCTTAATTATTTTTATCGGTGAATTTTACATGTTTTTAGCTAAGTAGGTTTTATATCAATATAAGAAGTTTCTAATATAGGAGAATAAAAATCCAAAATGCCAAATTTAAGAAATGAGTAATATATATATATATATATATATATATATATATATATATATATATTTAGACTATGTATATATATATTTATTTATATATATTATATTATTATATATATTATTATTATATATATATATATATATATATTTAGACTATATGTCTAGCCTTGTGCCATATCAAAAGTATCCTTAAAATCTTATAATAAGAACCGTTGCGTATTTATTTTATTTGTATATAATAAAGACCATTATATATATATATTCTAATTCAGTTGAAAATAAAGACAAAAATTCTCCAACGTTTGGATAACTTTTATTAATTTGGTTCGAAGCTTTCAGCTCCCATGAGCCATCTTCAGAGAGGTTATTAAAACGGTAACACAATAACATCCACCAACATCGACGATTTTATTTTGTGTTTACATAAATCTCCGCTAGGTAAAAGCTTAGAAACAAATTAATAAAATATTATCCAAATGTTGGAGAATGTTTGTCTTTATTTTCACCTGAAATTAAAGCAAAAATACGACGTTTAGAACGGCTCATGATTAAACATAATAGACATTCATTGTCTCTTATATTTAACAGTATAGGTTTAGAAAATTATTAGCTGCCTCGATACACTATATATATATATATATATATATAAAAAGGTGTTTATTATATTTATTTTATTTGTATACAATAAAGACCGTTATATATATATATATCGACTGACACCAAATCGGTCGGGTTTCGAGCCTGGGTTGTGTAGCAATAGGAGTCTAACCGTAGTGATGGGTTGTGATACAGCGAAACCGATCTGTCTGCGGATGACAATAATTACGCTCTGATTGAGCACTCTAGAAGAAAGGTAGACTTTGAAAAACAGTAGCCACTCTAGCGTGTACGCATCGCTCATTCAGTAATAATGAATATGAGCACACTAGCTATTGGGCGCGTAATATGATATGCGCTAAAAAGACTGCCTTCATCCACCGAACGCCCCATGGCCCAGGGGTAGAGTCGCCGACTGACGCCAATTCGGTCGTTTTTCGAGCTTGGGTTTGTGTAGCAATCGGAGTCTAACCGTATTGATGAGTTGTGATACAGCGAAACAGATCTGTCTGCGGATGACAATATATTTATATATATATATATATATATATATAAAGGTCTTTATTATATACAAATGAAATAAATACACAACGTTCCTTATTATAATGGCGATGATTCATTTTATTTTGATATAATGCAAGGTTGAAAAATATAGGTTTCGACAGTTAAAATTGTTTTAATTTGACAAGCCTGCTACTACACCTCATCGAGGTTACCTTATTAAATATATTATGATAGATATTTTGTATTAGTGTGAATGTGGACATTTATGGCTGTCATTAAGTAAAAGTGTTTGGTTCGAAATTCATACCACCTGATGAAAATCAGAGCGTATAACGGCCGAAACCTCGGAAACACGGAAGTAAAGATAAGGACAATAGTCAAAATAATGTAAATAGTTTAGATATAAAAAAAATTATAAAATTAAAGAAAAATATATAAAATTAACAAAAAGAAAAAAGAAAAGTAAAATAAACGAAAAATATCCTGTAGATTGAGTACTACAGCCTTGCTTGGCAACCAGTCTATCACAGAAAGTAATGACAACCTACTGCGAGAAAACCTTCTACCCACTTAGTTATGTTTTTCGAGAAAAAATCGTTCAAGTGTGTATCACGTATTGCGCTTAACTGCCTAGTACTGTATGATGTCTATTTATATACAAGTTGTTAAGGCTTCTGTGAGTTGTTGTCTTTGGCTAGTTTAGTAGAGTCTACCAAAGTGTTTATTAGTCTTGGCCGATGTTTTGCCTATTTTCCCATCAAGTTTCGTGTTTGTAGATACGCCGCTTTTTAGGTGGATTTAATTTTGAAACACTTCCAATTCTTTCGGTTCAACTCAGGTGGAATGCAGATAGTAATTTTAATTTGGTGCACGTTGATGTTGAATGGCCTTTAAGACTAACTGACACCGAATCGTTTTGTGGACTTTACAACGCAACTCGTTACCGGTTGTAAGTCCTCTTCTATACCAACGTCCAGGCCAGCGTCATCGGCAAGGCAATGCTCTCAGATGGACTTGGCGTCCTCTTGTTGACAGAGTTACACACCGTCGCTGCCAACACTTTCGTAGCCTGTTTAAACTGCTAGCACTGGAGGTTAGAGCTCAAATTATTTTTGAAGCATTATCTTAGCTGATACAAAGAAAATCTGCTAAGGCTAACAAAGTAAACCTGGCTGATATCTTTCAAAAAGACCTAGAATCTGTTATTTAATGAGGTAAGAAAAGGCTCGTAAATTTTAGTGCATCAAAATCAAAGCTGTTTTTCTTTTATTACCATAGAGAAAAATTCCTGCGTTCCAACAGAATGGATGACGCTAATCCAGCAAAATGAATGACGCTAATCCATCATAAATGGATGACGCCAATCTTCTGGACAGTAAAGCACTTCGCCTCCTTGGCATTTCTCTCGCAAATGATCTCAAATAGAAAAACAACATCGAATCCATAGCTGCATCTACTGCTAGGAAGTTTGGGGTAACTGTGTCAGGCCAGGATGATTTTCTCGACAGAATCCATCTTTCCAATTTATAAATCTACCCTTCGTCCGTGCATTAAAAACTGCTACCATATCTGGTCGGGTGTTCCTGCTATTCATCTTGAGGTTCATAATAAAATCCAAAAGAGGAATTGCAATTTGATCGATCCTGACTTGGCATCTTTACTTCAGTCACTTTCTCACCGGCGTGATTTGGCCTCAATTTTCATTTTTTTCTACAAATATTTTCATGGCATCTGGTTAAACCAGCTTTATTCCCTGGTTCTCCGACCACATGTATTTACTCGTAGTTTAGACTGACATCTAGATCCCACCATTTTACCGTCAAAGAAGTTTAATGTAATCGTCTCTTCTACTCTAATAGTTTCTTTTCTCGCACATACCGTTTGAGCAACTCATTAAAGTTTGCTTGATTCTCTGATAGCTACAATCTCCAAAAGTTTAAATGTAACGTCAACTGCCATCTTCATCTACTTGATTCCCATGCATCTCTTATCTTTTCTTCACATCCCAATATCTACAATCTCTAAATGTTTAAATGCAACATCAATTGCCATCTTTTATCTACTTGATTCCCATCCATCACTTACCTTTTCTTCACATCCCAATATCTACAATCTCTAAATGTTTAAATGCAACATCAAATGCCATCTTTTATCTTTTTGTGAACATCCCAATAGCTACAATCTCCAAAAGTTTAAATGCAACTTAAATTGTCATCTTTTATCTACTTGATTCCCATCCATCTCTTATCTTTTCTTCAACATCCCAATCGATACAATCTCTAAATGTTTAAATGTAACATCAATTGCCATCTTTCATCTTTTTGATTCCCATCCATCTCTTATCTTTTCTTCAACATCACACTAGCTAGAATCTCTAAAAGTTTAAATGCAACGTCAACTGCCATCTTCTATCTATTTGATTCCCATCCATCTCTTATATTTCGTCGACATTATCTGTACCTTGTTTGCTATTACTCTACTGTAACTCCCTGTGTACTAGTCGTAGTCCTGCCTTGTTTGGAGTGAAATAATTAAAATGAAATATGTCGTGAATGATTCAAAGAGCGCATGTCACATTTGTCAGAATCAAAATAGAGTAACACCCGGTAAGAAGTTAAAAAATCAGAACAAGTTTGAAACACACTATCCTTGTTCAAATCAAAGAAGTGATGATTAGAAAAAGTTTGATGGTTTTGTAAGTGCTCTGAGAATATTTGAATCGCCAAGATATCTCTCACAAAAACTGTGATATGCACAACACAGTTTTCAGTATTGCTTGGCATGGTTTTTCAACAAGCTACAGAGGCGTTGACAGCGACGTCGTGTAAATCTGAACGCAAAAACTAACGTTTGTTCAACCTGAAGCTTCTTGATTGCAGATGTCGTCGGTCTGGTCGTTCATAGAGAAGCAAACGTACATCCGTTAACGAGCTGTGTTGTAAAGTTCACAAAGCCCTTCGGTGTTGAGGTTATTCTTAAATGTCATTCACTATGAATGAACACTAAACTAAAATTATCATCTGCATTTCAACTCAGTCGTTCCGAACAAGTTGGAACAAGTTGGAAGTGATCCAAAATTTAATCTACCTTAAGAGCATCGTATCCAGAGATACGAAACTGGGTGGATAAATAGGGGAAATAGTGGCCAAGTCTAATCAAGCCTTTGATCGACTACAAGAATCTATCTATGGATACAGAAACATCACAAAAGACTTACAGAAATGTACCTAAATGTGCGTTGTGATGCAGTTGATATCGACTCGGAACGAGAAATCGGGGTGGCGAGTTCGGATTCCAGTTGAAGTTCTTGCATTCACTTACGCACAAATACCCTTGATAAAGGTATTAATCCGTCTCTTCCCTCCAGTTATGGGTTAAATAATAGGGCAGATTGAGTTCTCTAGCCTTGGCTGGCAACCAGTCTACCGCAGAAAGCAATGCCAACCTAGTGCGGGATAATTTTCTGCCCAGTCAGTCATGCCTCGAAAGAGACATGATCGCCCAAAACATGTATCACATATGGTACTTAACTGACTGACCTAAAAAATATCGGCCCGAAACGAGAAATTGCAGAGACGAGTTCGAATTCCAGTTGAATTTGTTGCATTGACTTACGGGAAGATACCCTCAAGAATATTATGAATTCGTCTTTTCTCCATCCAGCTACGGATTATATAGCGGGACAGATTAGGTTCTGTAGCACTAGTTGGTGATCTGTCTACTGTAGAAAGTAATGGCAATTTACTGCGGGAAAATCTTCTGTCAAGTCGGTTAAGGTTCTTTCGAGAGATGATCGCCCAAGTGTGTATCACGTATGGCACTTAAACGACTGATCCTAGGTCGTGCAGGTTCTGGTTATAAATAAATCACTGCCATGACTAAATAAAGTCCCTGCTGTTGGCGTGTATTTTACTTGTTCTATCTTCTTTATCCTGTTACATTTTATTTTTTGTTCCTATAATATAAATAACTAGAAGTATAGCCCGGCGTTGCTCGGGTGTAATGAAAGCTTTAAAACTAATGGTTCTGGAGCTCAGACTCTTTGGACGTTGGCACGAAAGACTAAAAAGCAATAGATGTTTTCAGTTAAAGCGAAACCGTAGACTGAAAGAAAAATGAATGGATGTAAGTCAAATTTGGATTTCCTGGGATCGATATCAAATAAGTATTTTTCGTCGTAAACTGAATTTTGAAGGCTAAATACATCCTCTGAGTAAATGGTATCATGGCTGAGACTAAGAACTACAATTATAGCTACTCAGAACCAAACCTGAAGCAAAAACTAAAATAAAAGGGCTGAAAAAATACAGACATACAGGCAGATAAACAGACACACACACAAACATCTTGCTTATATATATATATTATTGATTTTCTGCATTATTGTAAGAACTGCAACTTTGAAACTTCTGAATATCGTTTCTTAAGTCTTTGTCTATGAGTGTATCAAAGTTGATTAAAATCGGACCACTCATTCTATAACCCGATTTATTCGATTATCGATTTTCGATATTTATCGGGGGTACCTCGACACAAAACCTAGCTACGAACACTCGCAGACTTTTATAGTACAACTGTGTAAATTTTCAAGAAAATCTGTTCAGCCGTTTCGGAGTCTATAGGTAACGGACACACCCATACATATACACACACATACACACACACACACACACACAGACAAAGTTCCATTTATAAATAAGTTTAGATATAGCGGTTCATAAATTTTATATTTTATATATATATAATTGATTATGTCTTATTTTTTAATGTAAAAATTATCTTAAAAATAACTCAGTGCCTAATAACGCATGAAACATAAATAGCATTGTATAACAAAATTTTGAAATTTTCTCTCTGGTTTTCTTTGAAATGTCGTTGATCATGTCTCTTCACGTCTTCTTGTCCCGTATAGCTTTTAATATATGTTGCCTTGATATTTCTCTGAAACCTTGCTCTGCCATCCCTTCTCTTGAGCTCATCATGCATGTAAGGCACTATTTTCCTCTACCTCACTTTCCCTTGATCCACCCTGTGGGTATCAGATTTCCCAATCTCTCCTTTCTCATTGCGTGTTTCAGAAACTTCAGCTTCCTGACGTTAAGCATCAGTTTATTTTTCATTTCAATTTTCTTCAAAACATCTTTGTTGCTCACATCTTCAATCCATATTATTCTCAGCATCCTTCTGTAGAACATTATTTCTGAGCTCCTAGTCTTTCCTTCATCTTTGTGGAAATTGTCCAGTTTTCACGCCATATAGGAAGACAGACATCACAACACTGCAGTATCTTTTTCTTTGTTTCCAACGAAATTTTCCCGTTTCTCAATACTCTTGTCAGTATTATTTCCTAATTGCCTCTGTCTAGAAAGCAAAGTGAAGGACAGTTATTTCTTTTCAAACTAACCTCTTGCAATCTTGACATGTATGCTTTGAAACAAAGATATTTTCCATTTTATTCTCGAAAAATCCAACTGAAGAAAACGTTTTTCGAAATTTTTACAAGTTTCAAGAATTTCTAGAGCTTTCTGACTACCAAGGATTGGATAACGTAAACATGATGAAAGACGATATTTGGGGCTCATTTGTAAAATTAATTTACAGTATAAACGTAAATTCCGAAAAAGGACTCAAATCTTGTCATGGTGTCATTCAACGGATAGAACTCTTTCTACAACAACATATATTTCCCCTCACAAGAGGAGAAGAGCAGATAGACAGAGATAAGCAGAGATAGAGCGAGATTGCCAACACTGATACCGTACGACCATTGCGAATCACAGTTCTAGTATAACATCCTAACCCGTATTTATCGTTCTACTAACAGAATTCCAAGTATTTGTACTTTGCTGTGTTTAATATATATATATATATATATATATATATATATATATATATATCGTTATTTCCTATTTTGGTTCTTGTATTAATTCTTTGCTAGATTTATTAACTGGGTCAACGATATTTCTAAATATTTTTTGGTCACCCTTGAGTAATCCTAGTATAAATAAATTCTATTTTTTGATCATATGACCTTTTGTTCCTTCTTTGCGTTAATGAAAAAGTCCACATTTAGCAGTCTGCCCAATGCCAATAGATAAATTTCAGAAATATCATTATCCTTGTCAGAAAAGCAAATTTCTGATGAAATAAATGCCCTTTTCATACTTTCTAGACACAAATAAATAGGAAATAACTGTTGCTATCAAATAAAAATATCGTTTTACAGATTGTAATTTTTTTAATTATGAAATTCGAAAACTGATCATTTTAAAATTCTGTTCTGTAACATCTTCCTAATGAAAGGAAATGACCGGGATCGAAGCATGTGAAAGCATATTCAAGTCAAGATCTAAGAATTTCCGCTGGTGTCTGCAAAGAAGCCCGGGATCTGTTATCGTACTGAATGAACATTTCCGATCGTTTTAATCGGGTGAATTTGGGGAACTCTACCCTCAATATGATTTCCTTATCTGAATTCAACTTCTGATTTGAGAAAAAACACTCGTAATCTGCAATGTCCTTGAAACAGGCAAATCTCTCTTCAATATATTATTCTTATCTGAACTTAACTTCAGATTTTAGGAAGGCGCGGTCAATATGCAATATCCTTGCAACTACAGCAGATACACAGAGTCAGCTATGTTGCGTGCAAAAGTTTTTTTTTAATATTAACGGTGGCTCATTTTGCTTTCCCAAGATTCTTTTTACATTCTGCAATCTGTTCTACCAAAATGGATATATGTTGCGGGTGACCAAAGGACTGCAAATGAAAATGGGTCAAATGTATTTCTCATTAAATCAAGAGACGCAAAATGCAGTAAATCATGACGTATCCAAGCCTCTTCCAATCCCTTAGATCGCTCTTATAAGTTATGATTATGTTTGCGATATATTTATTTGA
>JBBBDQ010001509.1:907500-1157500 GCA_037127315.1 Ascarosepion bandense
TCCCTGTCCCAGGGTGGCTCTTAGTACGCCTTTTCCTGTTACACCATGCAACCCTCGTTCCGTCATCCACCTGATTAGGTCCTTCAAATATGTTATCCGTTGCTTTCCCCTGTCACTCTTTCCCTCTATCTGGCCTGTTAGGATCAGATTCTCAAAGTCCTCCTTCCTCATTGCATGTCCCAGGAACTTTAGTTGTCTTTTCTTTATTCTCACTATTAACACTCTTTTCGTTACCATTCTTTCCAAAACCTCGTCATTTCTCACATGCTCGGTCCATGATATCCGCAGTATCCTTCTGTAGAACCACATCTCAGCTGCTTCAAGTTTTTCCTTCCTCTTCGAAGATATTGCTCAACATTCACTGCCATATTAAAGAACCTACATCACAGAAATTCAGTACTCTCATCTTTGTTTCTAGTGAAATTGTTCTGTTTTTTAATACTTTACACAATGTCTGGAATGCTTCTTTCGTCATGCCAATTCGCCTTCGGATCTCTTTCCATATCCTGTTAGAATACTTCCTAGGTATTTAATTTTTTTGTATTTGCTTGATTCTGGTATCCCCGACCTGTATTTGGCATTTTGGGTTGCTCTTTTTGCTGTTGACCATGCATTCAGTTTTCTTACAGTTTTTTGTGGTCCTTTTTTTGTCACTCTCCACGGCTGCCTTCTGTAGGAGGTCTTGTCATTTCCTTTCCGTGTCTGCAATCAGCACTGTATCATCTGCATACCTTATCTTGTTCAAGTTGTGGTCTCCAATAACAAATATTGGCGTAGCATCTAGGGTACTCAAAATATTCTCAGTGTACAAGTTGAACAGATACAGTGAAAAGACACATCCTTGTATACCCTTCTCTATTGGAAACAGAATTAGTAACGATTCTTCGAATGAAGATATCTTTTACTAATTCCGGTTTCACTTCAAAAATGTATATATATATTCATTACTAATCGTATTCCTGGGTTACTAACCTGCGTTCTACTTTGTATCTTTACGTTTAATATAACCTATTTTTCTATCTCAAATACCTGTTTTGTTGTTCATTATTTTGTGCAGTTTCTCACCCGGAATCCACAACATAACACTTGATCAAGACGATGACACTTACTTAAAAACTAGCTCTAATCTTATATACATCCTCCCTAAATCTAACCACCCTCGTCATCAAGCATATACCCTTCTTTAATGAAAACAGAATTAGTAACTGTTGTGGGCGCGTACCCACTGATACTTATGGACTCTTTTACTCATTATTTAAACCATAAGATATATACTCTCAGGGCAGTATTTCCGGGAGCAGCCCGCCAGGTAGGCGTGACTTACTGCCACTCTTGTAGTTATATTTTCCTTGTTAAATACAATATATTAAACCTATTATCTGTTGTCCGAGTCTTTCGTGGCCCCACTATCGGATCCACATCAAATTGCCGACGAAGATGTTCGTACTCGCCAACGGATACCCCACCTCAATGAACCTTCGTTCACGGCCCCTTTTCAAGGTTACAAATTTACCACATCTGTAACAATTCTTTAAATGAAGATATCTTTTACAAACATAACAAATTCTATAACACTGCCATTCAAAACTGCGTCTATGAATGACCTGACCTGAAATATAACAAACGTAATAACAACAACATCAATAATAAAAGAAAAAGAAAAAGCATTTGATATACACCTCCATTGAACCAGATGATAATTACTACGTCATGGCATAAATTGCTAAAATTAGTTAAAAAAACACTTCCCTAAAAATAACCCCCTCAGCAAAGTTTAAACAGAAATACTTTGAGATTCAGCTATAGCCATATGAATAACCTTGTGAAGATCATCAAAAACCATAATAATATAATTTTAAGCAGATATAATAACCTAACATTCACCAACATCATAAACAATAATAATTACAATAACAATAAATACAACAGCTGAATACCTGTTGAGTATCCATTAGAACAAAATGTCTAATTGAGTCTATAGTCTACTTATGCACTATTTCTACCATAGAAAATCTCACATCAAAAAGTGGAAAAAAAAAAATTAAAACAGAAACAAGCGAGTGAATTGTAGCTCTCCCAGTTGGTATTCCAATCCAGTCATTTCTTCACAAATTCTTTCTCAAAATCTTACTAACATACGGTTTCAACAGCCAACTGTGAACGTTGATCTCCCCGCTGTCCCCTGGGAAAAAAATTCCTTGCTTTTATATATGTACTTCTACCCATAATCCTTTTGCGTCTTCCTGTCATCCCATAATGCATTGCATCTTTTAGTGTATAAAAATGCAATGCAAGTCCCCCCTCATTCTTTTATGATGTCTGGCTGAGGATGGATTACGGTAGAGCGGTAAATGCTTTTTCTTTTTCCATTTTAGCTGCAGTAGCTTTTTATGCTGAGCAAATACAGGTTCTTTTTGGCGGGGACAAGGCAAGTCGCAAACAGTCCCAGGTTGTATTTCATGTCTGCCACACGGTTGTACCAAGAATCCATTTGAAAATTATTTCCAGGCCTTATTATTTAATAATAAATCTTACTGCAATAGTATATGACTTTCTACTCATTGTTGCCAATTTAAAAATGCCAATAAAAACCCCACAGTGAAAAGGAACATATTAAAAGAATACAGAACTTGTAAATCGTTACGTGAGTCATGTTTTCTGTTTACAGAACAAATTACAAATTATCAAATTCCCAAAACTAAACTTGCTCAATAAACGTAACGAAATAACTTTAATTTGTCATCATCGTCTAAATTATACCTTAAGATATCGTCAATCGTTGCTAATACAATACAACTAGACACCTATAATCTGTCCCCTAGTATATCATGATTGAATCTCTTCTGATTATTAAATTGTCACAGCTAAAAGGATAGATCACCAAATGTGCAGTGCATTTTTAAAAAACAAAAATCAAAAAAACATTTACAGTCTTTGTCTCCTGTTCACTAGTTTAGGTTAAAATATAACTTTTTAAAAAATCCTATAACCGTTTCATGATGACACGTGACAACTTTTTAGCATTTTGCCAAATGCTATATATGTATCATTCAATTAATTTCATCAGACATTGAAAATGTCTGGGTCCCCAAGTCATTTCATGTCTCTACCTCCCTTTACCCTTACAATCAAATTTCTCCTATCCGCTATGACTTGCCTATCTATTGGTTCACTAAGACAAACACTCCAAAATTCCCGCCACCTAAATTGTGTAGATTTGGTAGAAATTGTGTTGCGTTTAAGATTCTATATATAATAAAAAATATTTCATGCTTTACGAGGTGCTAATAAGATACCAGCTAAACACAGCTGCTCATCTATCGAAGTAAACTACGTTTCTATTAAAAAAAGTATAATAAAAGTATTATATATATATATATATATATATATATATATTCTAAACATATGCTGTTAAATATAAGAGACAATGAATGTCTATTTAATCATGAGCCGTTCTAAACGTCGTATTTTTGCTTTAATTTCAGTTGAAAATAAAGACAAAAATTCTCCAACATTTGGATAATTATTTATTGATTTTCTTCTAAGCTTTCGGCTCATATGAGCCATCTTCAGAGAGGTTGTTTCAATTGGAATATTAGAACATCCACCATCACCGACGATTTTATTTTGTGTTGACATAAAACTCCGCTTGGCAACGGCAATAGTTACCAAAAATAATAAACGCAGTTCTTAAATTGGCGATGCGATTTTATGACGTCACACCGCGTGATAGCGCGAAATGACAACAAAATCATGTAGTCAAATGCAATGTAATATGTTATTTCAGGTTTTAAAGTTGATTTTATTGAGTGTTGGTTGTTTAGATTTGATGAACATGGCCTCTAATATCTGCAGGTTCCTCTTACTGTGTGTATGAGTAAGGATCACCGTATTGTTAACCAAAATCTGTCTGATATTACCTACATGTTTATGTTTTTCAGAGAAATGTTGTTTAATAATACTCTGTTCAGAAAGATGAAATGTAAGTCTACGGGAGAGCGTGGTTGTAGTAAAACCAATATATGTACTAGTTTTTTTATTAGTATCAGAGATGCAATCTCTGAATGGACATGTAAATTGGTACACTACATTGGTTTTTTGTAGAGAATTTAGTTTAGTGCTTGTTAGGTTATTATAGACTATGAGGTCAATTGTTTTAAACTTTTTATAATATATAATGAGTTTAATTTGATTATTATTTTCCACTGGTTTAACATTTCTATGTATTATGTTTTTGAGAGTTTTTTCATCTTGTTTATAATTATTATGTATTTGGTTGCAATTGTATAAGTTAATAGAGTTATGTTTATTTTGATGTAAACCATTATTATTAATATTATCATTATTGTTAGAGCTATTGTTAATTTTGTTGAGATACATTTTAATTTGTTGATCAATAACAGAGTTAGGAAATCCATTATTGACTAGTGTTTGCTTAATGTTGTGTAATTCTTTATAAAATATAGATTTGGAAGAAGATATCATTTGTGTGCGTTGAAGTAAGCTTTTTATAACAGCTAACTTATATCGTTGGGGGCATTCACTATTATAATTAAGAAGACACGAATTTATGCTAGTTGGTTTCCTATATAGAGAAGTAGTAAATTTATGTGTGCTAGAATCAATGAATTCATCAAGGAATTGGATTTTTTTATTAATATTAAGTTCTAATGTAAATTTGAGGACGGAGTGACTTTCAAATTTGTTTTTAAGATATTTAATTTGATCGATATTTTTAGCTAAAACAATATATATATATATATATATATATATATGGACTCTTGAAAAAAAATGGATATTCTACAAATCCATGAATAGTAACTATTTCGCATCTAAAACGTCGCTCCTCAGACACAAAGTAGACAAAATTAACTGCTTATGAACATTATCTGTTCTATGATATGTGTTTGAGAAGCAGCATTTTTTAGCTGCGAAATAGATATTACCCATGGATTTGTATAATATTAATTTTTTTTAGGATTATATTACTCTGTTGAATTTAATAAAAAAATTAACATTGAGTTCTTTTGAGTTTACCTGATATATATATGCAAATATTCTCCGCTATATATATATATATATATATATATATATATATATATATATATTATTTATTCATAAATTATAACATGGATATGTTACAGTATCACTATATCACGGTGATATTGTAACATATCCATGTTATAATTTATGAATAAATAATATTATTAGCTCTACTTTTGTATTGAGCATTTTTTTTAAAATAGTGTTTCTTGAAACAAGGAATATTATTCCAACAATACTTATATATATATATATATATATATGCATTCTTTTTAAACAGATATTTTAAAATTATAATTAGATTGTTAAAATTAGAAATGGACATATGTTTTTTACATCTTCAAAATCACAAGAAAATGGATTTAACAGTTTTCTTTTAATTTTTGAACATATGTATACTTATATATATATATATATTTTCTTTTAATTTTTGAACATATGTATACTTATATATATATATATATAAGTATACATATGTTCAAAAATTAAAAGAAAACTGTTAAATCCATTTTCTTATGTTTTTGAAGATGTAAAAAACATATGTCCATTTCTAATTTTAACAATCTAATCATAATTTTAAAATCTCTCTCTCTCTATATATATATATATATATATAGAGAGAGAGAGAGAGAGAATTCAAAGAGAGAAGCAAGTTAAGGAAGGGAGAAATCATGCGAAAGGTGAGAACTCAAGAAAACGATATACGTTTTTGTTTTTATCTTTACTTACGTTTCCTTTACTTCAACCCTTTCATGCGTTACATTTTTTTTTCCTTTCATAAAGCATCTACTGAAGGGCAATGCTATTTTCATATTAAACCGACCACGCATGGAAAGTACAAACGATTTAACAACACTCGATTCTGATTCGTTCTCCGACGTTATTTTTTTTTCTTTCACCCGAATAAATGTCCCCCAGTGATTATAACTGACAGTCAGTTGCCATTGTTTCTTCCACGAGACTTCTATTTCTGGTCTTTAGCCTGATAGCAACCGGCAAGACATTTCTTTCAGTCAAGCGCGTTATCAACTTTCTCCCAACCCCCTTGGTCATATCCTCTGAAACATTTCCCCACTGAATTTTCAACAACCTTTTACCCGCTTGGTGAACCTATCCCCTTGTTGATTTCCAGATTTTCACACTGCATTTTGTTACATGGCATTGTTGTTTGTTAAGGTAATAATCGGTTTTTACACATCCTTGGCTTCAGACATACTTCCTTCTCTTTTCCCATGGTGGTAGATTTAAAAAAAAACAACTAATAAACCAACGAATAAAATATTGTTACAACACAACAGAATTGCACAGAGGCTGTGAAAACAATCTTTACTAAATTCCTGTATCATCTACGCAACGTTACAGTGTAAATTTGCATTAACTGCTTTTAATTTTATTTTATTTTTCCCATCCTACGCAAGGGAATAAAGCTATTGAGAGACAAGTGGTTACTAAGTATAAAAGAATCTGAGGACAAAATATTATCTTAGAGAGAGACCAAAAATCAAACACGCAGTGGATATAGACGCTGGTTGTTTCCTGAGATTTGACCCAAAGAGTTGTGAGTTCAATACCAGGCTACAGCAGTGGTAAACAAGTAACTTGCACGGTTAGAGGGAGACAATTCCTTTAATCTCTTTTCCCATGGTGGTAAATTTTAAAGAAAACCTAATAAACCAACGAATAAAATACCAGTTATGGGTTAAATAACAGGACAGATTGGATTCTATAGCCTTGGTCGTAAACCAGTCTACCGCAGAAAGCAATGGCAACCTACTGAGGGATAATCTTCTGCCCAGTCAGTCATGTCTCTTTCGAGACATGATCGCCCAAGCGTGTATCACGTATGGGACTTAACTGACTAACTGAATATAATAGTTGGAAACATGATTAAGGCTTCTACTGGGCATAAAGTGGGGAATCGGTTTTCAATTGCTATGAAGTAATAAACTGATCACCCACTAATTAATACTTAATAATAAAACACATTTCTTTACCATCCAGCTATGAGTCAAATAACAGGACAGATTGGGTTCTATAGCCTTGGTCGGCAACAAGTCTACCGCAGAAAGCAATAGCAACCCACTGCGGGATAATCTTCTGCCCATTCAGTCATGTCTCGAAAGAGACATGATCGCCCAAAGCGTGTATCACGTATGGCACTTAACTGACTGACAACACTACGGAATTGCACAGAGGCTGTGAAAACAATTTTTACTAAATTTCTATATCATCTACGCAACGTTACCGTGTAAATTTGTATTAACTGCTTTTAATTTTAGTTTATTTTTCCATCCCATGCAAGGGAATAAAGACATTGAGAGACAAGTGGTTACTGAGTATAAGAGAATCTGTGGACAATATATTATCATAGAGAGAGACCAAACATCAAACACTAATTTAGAAACGCAGTGGATATAGACGCTGGTTAGTTCCTGTGATTTGACCCAATGAGGCTACAGCATTGGTGAACAATTACCTTGCATTGTTAGAGGGAGATAACTCATGACTTCCAATCGAGGTATTACTACGTATGAGAATGATATGCCCCAGTGATTGTAATAAAGAGCTCGGTTCGAAATTCCTAGCACCTGAAGAAAGTCGGAGCATCCAAAGACCGAAACGTCGTACAAATGGTAACACAGACGAAGACAATAGGCCGAATAATGTAATTAACCGCAAGACAGCCATTGTCATTTTTCTCGCACGTCCCACCTTTGGAACTCCCTTCCGTATACTTACATCACTGATAGTTACAATCTTCAAAATTTTAAATGCAACATCATCTGCCATCTTCTACCCCCCTCAAATACCATTCACGAACAGAAATTACGGAAACGCATGATAATCATTGTCATTTTTCTCGCCCTTCCCGTCTGTAGAACTCCCTTCCTTATAATTTCTTTCTTGGTTGCTAAAACCTCAGAATGTTTAAATGCAACGTCAACTCCTATCTTCTACCCCCTTTAAATCGCGTCCAGATTTCCATATTTAATCAACTTTCTTAAATTAATAAATCTCTTATCTTTTCTTCGGCATCTCGTGAACCCTGCATTTTCCATCGCTGTGACCTCCCCTGCGCACCAGTGCCGGTAAAATGAAGTGAAAAAATTACATTTTTTAAGATTAAGGTATCCTGAAAACCAAGTAACCACATATAATAAAAGAAAAAGTGCGATAGCTATGAAAAAAAAGTCTCTTCCCTACTAGAAACAGCGATAATATTGAACGTCAATTTACCTGAAAATTTGTCTCGACTGAGAGTAAAACAAGATGATAGACTCATAAACGCCGATATTTTCCTATAAGAAAGGAGTTAACTTCACCGTAACCATTTTTGTGTATGTTAGTATGTGCGTGTGTGCAAAAAAAAGACGATGAAAGGCGGACGTACTATGCCTCAAATACATGGCTTTGTCAGAGTTGATTTTCAAAATTTTCTGAGACAAGACTAGCATTATTTTAGGCAACATTTAAAAAGAAGAGAGCACGTGTAGACTTTAGTAAAATTTAGGCGAATTTTATCATTTTACAACGTCGTGTTTTTTTATTGTTTATTTTTTAGTTTCGTTTCAGCAGACGTTGGCTCGCGAACGTACATATTCTATCGCCCATCGCCAGAATAATAGGCGATCGGCGGACATATTATCAATAAAACGTACAAGTGCAGATGTCGACATGCAGATAACAGAAAAACGGATCTTTTATCCCGGGTTTCCAGAACAAACTTACATCTGATCTGGGTTTCTCTCTCCCTAGCTCTCTCTGACATACACACACACTCTCCCTCTCTTACTCACACACATCCGCACACACACACACACACAAACATATATATATATATACACACATGCAATTATGTTTGAGTGTATAAATGTGTTTGAGTAAAACCCCTTAGTATATATTATATATATATATATATATATATATATACTCGCAAAGAATCTTCTTTTTAAGAGTGTATATATATATATATATATATATATATATATATATATATATACGCACACACTCAGAGTGAAACACACATATATATATATGTGTGTTTGTGTGCGTATGTGTCACAAAGAAGCCTCTCTGAGTGTATATACATACACTCTGAAAAAGAATACTTTCTAGATGTATAGGACCATGAGTAAGTTCTAACTGATTTTTCATGAAAAGTAATGTTTTATTTACGAAAATTAGTAAGAAAATACTACTGTCACTGAAAATATCATCCATCGCTAGCCAGAACTTTTCCCCATCTTTCTGGCAGCATTTGAATTCCACGTTGGAAAAATGACACTTCTTTTAAGGCTAACCAAAATTCGACCAATGTTTTTTTCATCTTCATAAGAATGAAAATGGTGCTCAGCCAGGCATGTGACATCAATCGGATAAATATCTGGTGACTCCGATGGATGGGGTAGGCCTTCCTATTTAAGAGTTTCGAAGTAAGTTTTTAATCGTTTTGCAACATATAGTCGAAATCTCTGTCCATCCGAATATTGAGTGTAGGTTAAGTTCGAGTTCGATCTCTAGTTATTTATCCATGTGCTCTCCACAGAGGCAGAATGTGACAAAAGTTCGTGTTTAAGGTGTTGTTTCCGACCACGGACACGCGAACGAAGTGTCTAAACGAGTCTTTTAATTCTCAGCAAGATCTCTATTTGTAGACGGAGCCTCAACTTAGTCTCTGTTCGTGGACCGAGATTTAACTGAGTCTCTATTCGTAGACGGAGACTCAACTGAGTAGGCAGAAAGCTTATCTATCTTTCTCGGAAAAATCCCAGTCCTTAGACCGATCCCCGACTCAGTCTCGCTCTCTGGCCGAAGACAGAAATCTTGCTTGACAGCTTTGAGTTTGAATGGTACTCTGGCATTGAACTCTACTTGAGCTCTTTATTTAAGTCGTCATTTCTTGTTCTTTTGTGTTACCTAAGTGTATTATTTACTTTACATCAGCAAAGGAGATATGAAATTTGGACTGCACTTTTTGTGCTATTAAACTAGAACATCAACATAAATAGTTGAATCATGTTCTTAAATTGCCTGATATACCAAATACTTTGATATGACACCAAACTCGTTCACAAATATATATACTGTCAACCGTTTCTTTTTTCAGACCAATGATTAAAAATCGTTTTAACTGAAATGAAAACTACAGCTCTTGCCATACCCCATCGTATATTCTCGCTACAAACTCACAAAACCAGTCAGACAGTTAAGTGTCATACGTGATACACGAAAGAGACTGGGCAGAAGGTTTTTCTGTAGTAGGTTGCTATTAGTTTCTGCGTTAGACTGGTTAGAAACCAAGGCGATAGAACCCACCCCATCTTGCTATTTAACCCGTAGCTGAAGAAAGATAAAACGGATTACTACATTTCTGAAGTGTATTTGCGTGTAAGCGAATTCAAATAATTCAATATACTTTACATAACTCAACGAGAAAATAATCAATTGGTGATGTGCCAAAATGTCAGAAACATTTCACAATTTCGCAAAGTACACATTGCTTAGATTGTGCGTTGTGGTGCAATGAATATCGACTCGGGACAAGAAATCAGAGTAGGTTGCCATTACTTTCTGTTTAGACTGGTTGCCAAGCAAGGCTATAGAACCCAAACTGGTCTGCTATTTGCGCGTAAGTGAATGCAACGGTTTCAACTGGAATTCGAACTCGGCTGTCCGATTTCTTGTTCCACTGCACCAAAGCACACATCCAGTCCCGTAAATTGCTATAAAACTAGAATATTAACCAAAATACTGGAGCCTTGTTCTTAAACTGTCCGATCAAATCGAGGCTTTCTTACGGATATGATATATGGTGCGGAAAATTGTTCACAATTCTATAAACTGTCAACCGCTTTCTTGGATCAATGAATAAAAATGGATTTGGGTGAATGATGGCTGCAGTTCTTGTCCTAACTCTTCGTATCGCCTCTCTACATAATCACTAAGACTTGTTCTTACTTTTAACAAGAGCAACAAGCAAAGCAGATAACACTATTTTCAGTTCTCTACATAACACGTGTGAAAGCACATGCGAAACACTTTTCTCGTTAACAGATAACTATCGAAGGTAAGATAATTTAGGTGGCTAACGTTGTACTGCGATTTCGCAGAAATGATCATAGGACACATGTAATTTTCGAAGATTTATTTGAAAATATATATATATATATATATATATATATATGTGTGTGTGTGTGTGCGCGTGCAATTTGTTATATATATCATATTATTTATACTTAATATATACACAGTACTTATTTGAAAGTGCTCAATATCAATGATAGAACTAACATATTCATTTGGGTTAATGTGAGTTTGAGACCCTGGGTTTGTCGCTTTTGTGATCGTCAGACAAACTGTTTTATTTTGACAATCACAAAAGCGTGAAACCCAGCTTACATATATATATATATATATATATATATATATATATATATATATGTGTGTGTGTGTGTGTGTATGTGTGTGTGTGTGTGTCGTACATTTGGCCAGCAACAGGCTTCATTAAAAATGGCAGACAAGCTATAATGGTTAATATATATATATATATATATATATATATATTAAAATGTGTGTATTTTGGCAGCAAATCTTTTAAACATTTTAGATTAAATAAACTGCAAACACTATATTTGCTGATTTTTAATAAAATCTGTTCATACTGACGGATAATCTTTCGCGTATTACAATCAAAAGTTGTTAGAAATGAACTGTAACGTTGACAGATGTTATTTTCATTTATTTCTTAAGCTACTCAAGTACTTACAACCTTTTTCCGAGTTCTTTGTAAAAAGAACAGTTCTTTCATGTCACGTGCATGACCATGACATTAAAACATATAAAAAAAGTTCCATTTTGTATAATTTTCACGTTTAAATGAACGTTAGCAATTTGTCAACCGTTATATTTAAAGGAAAAAAAGGTACATTAATTTTTAGCAACAGAATTTTGCAGTTACATTTGTTAGCATAACTCACACCCCTGAAGATGATCTCGGAAAGAGGTTGAAAGTACTTGGGCACCTTGAGAAATGAATGCAGATAACAACTGTCAACGTTACAGCTCATTTCTAACATCTGTTAATCGAAAGATTATCCGACAGTATGAACGAATTTTATTAGAAAAAACAGTGTTTGCAATATATATATATATATATATATATATATATATATATATATATATATATATAAAAACAATATGTTTGCTTATTTTTGATTCCATGCTTAGTGGGTATTGACTCCGACTAACACCAAATTAGTCGAGATTCGATCCCGGCGACACTGTGATACAGCAACTCCGACTAACACCAAATCGGTCGAGATTCGATTCCGGCCACACTGTGATACAGCGAAACAGGTTTATGTGTGGATGACAAATAATGCTCTCATTACGACGGAGCTCTCTAGAGATGAAACTTTTAAAAACAGTTTCCACTTCTGCGATATAAGCATTATTCTTCAGAAATTAATCGATTCCTTTCGGTGACTGGCGTGTGTATACACTGCTTATATACAATACGTTAAAATTTCCCTTCTCTGATTCCATGCGCTTATGGCTTAGTGAGTAGAAACTCCGACTGATACCAAATCAGTCGAATATGGATCCCGGCCAGAAGCAAGTGGATGTGTCTAGCCACACTGATGAGCTGTGATAGAGCGAAACAGGCTTTTTATGTGGATTATATATATATATATATATATATATATATATATATATATAGTGTGTGTGTGTGTGTGTGTGTGTGTGTGTGTGTATAAAGGCATGTGTGGGCATTCCGAACACGGTAAGTATGTGTTGCCGTGTGCATCTTTGACATTATTAAGTGTTGATTTTTTCTTATTTATTAATAATGCTTCCCTTATTTTCTAGCATTTTTATGTGGATGATTTTATTAGATTTGTATGTGTTTAAATTGTGACTGTATTGAACTGTGGTCTGAGAGATGCAACGTGAATTTTCCTTTTAACCACATGGTAGTGTGCCCAATATAATATATAGTTGTGTGTGTGTGTAGAGGAGAGTTACATAAATTATATTTTAGTAAGGTGTCCTCAATCTTTGTAATTTTAAAAGCATCATGCACATTTGTAATTTGTTTTTAATTTAGCAAATATTGACGATGTCGGGTTAATACGTTAATTTATAAACAAATACTTTTGGGAAGTCATGAATATATATCTCCTTCACCGCCCGGTTATTATTTGAATCGCAGAACAGACTGAGCACAACAGCCTTGATTGGTCACCGGTCTACATCTGAAATAAACGGTAATCGACAGTCGGAAACTTTCTACCTAGTCAATCATGATTGGAAAGAGAATTGATTGCCCAAATATGTATTATATATCGTACTTAACTGATCGATTGTCTATAGTATTGAAGATTATTGTACAGGGAATGTCAAGATAGTCACTTATTATTTCTAACCTTGCATAAGTCTGCTTAACTTCGATTCAAAAGTAAAATAAAACGCAATTACGTTCACCTATCTGGAAACGAACTGGATTCTGGTTCTTTCTTTCAAATAAGTTCCTTGTCCTTGTCAAACGACACTGATTGCTTGGAATCTTCGATCGCAAGTATGGGAAAACTATGATTGAGTAGAATCAGGTACGCATGTGCTGATTTGATAGTGTTATTCATTCGTGGGCTATGGGTAATAGATTTATATTTCGTTTACATCGCAAGAGTCTGTCATTGACACTATAGGGAAGAACGGAACGTCTTACAAATCGAATTTTCAAGTAGGGACATCGGTGTAAAAAAATAATATAGAGTAACTACAACACGGATAAAAGAATAACTAAAAGAAAGAAGGAAAAAAGAAGCCAAAACAAAATGGAAGTTGGAATAAAACTACTTGGAGGATTTCGTTGAAGTAATGAGACTTTTCCTGTCGCCAAATACTCGCGGATTCTTATTTGAAGCCTAGCTAAATCTTTCTGGATTCAATGTTATTACGTCCGGCCTCTAGAATGATTATGAAAAAAAAAATCACGCCACAGAAAATAAAGGACACTCTAGAAAACGGAAAAATAACAAGTCCATCGGCTATCGACGAATGGACATTTTGCCTGGCTATTCCACTTTGACTTCATTCGATTTCACAAACACATATGAAATAGAAATGAAATATATATCTACATATTAATATAATATGTATATTGATATATAAATGGTATATATACATATTTATTAACCGACATATATATATATATAAAACTAAATAGAAAATTGGAAAAGCATTTTAGTCTAACGTTTCAATTTTATTTAAGCTTCGTCAGAGATCGAGGGAAAAAATGCCAAAAAAATACAGAATACTTATTGGTCAGATACATGTTATGTGTAAATCAAGTTTTCATATATATATATATATATATATATATATATATATATATAACTATTTGTTTGAACATTATTTTTTGATCGATACTCGTATGTAAGTAAATAATCAGGCCGGTAGAAATAAATATATAATACTGTTTGATTATAAACAGAATATCTACTGAAATAAGTGTATCTATCAAAAGTAATGTTCAAACAAATCATTCCAAATTGTCGGTTGTTTATAACCAGTTTCGTTAATTTCTGTTAACTTCCGGAATATATATACATAAAGAGAGAGAGAGAGAGAGAGAGAGAGAGAGAAAGTCTGTGACTGAGTGAGAGAAGAAGTGCGTTGTGGTGCAGTTATATATATATATATATATGGGATGTGCGTTTTGGTGCAGTGGATATCGGCTCCGAACGAGAGTTCTAAGAGCCGATTTCGAATTCCAGTTGAACTTGTTGCATTCCCTTACGTGCAAATGCACTTTTGGAAAGTATTGACCCGTCGCTTCTTTATCCAGCCATGGGTTAAATGTCAGGACAGATTTGGTTCTATAGTTTGGTTTCTACTCCGAGAAAATAGTCTGTCCAGTCACTCATGTCTCTTTTCAGACATGATCGCCAAAGCGGGAATCAAATATAACTCTTAAGTTATTTTTTAATCTGTGTGTGGAATATTACTAGAGAACACATTCTGTCCTACTATTTGATCCATAACTGGAGGAAAGAGACGGATTAATACTTTTCCCAAGGGTATTTGTGAGTAAGTGAATGCAAGGAATTCAATTGGAATTCGAACTCGGCTCCCCGATTCGTAGTTCCGAGCCGATATCCACTGCACCACAACGCGCGTCCAGTTTTACATAAGAGGAGAGCGCGAAAAAGCAAACAATATACAGGGGAAAGAGAAAGATGGGAATATGGATGCGTAGTCGGTTACGTGAGAGTAGCTCGAGAAGGAAAAACAAGTTGCTAATTTCGCCATGGGGACTACGTAAATAGAAGCGATTTCTTCGATGAAGTAGAGGATACAGATTAGAATGCTTTCCACAACGGTATATATATATATATATTTTCATAATACTTTCAGCTTAAGCAAGGATGTACTGCTACTGGTGTGCAAGGGCTTACAGTGAGAGCAGAGAGAAGACAGGAATAAATAAAAAATAAGGTTCAGGATATGTTGAGGAAATTGTAAGACTAAAGAAGATAGAAGACGGCACCTGTCGTTCTGTGTAATTTTTTTTTTTTAATCATATCACCCCGAGCAAGGCGGTAATGCCACTGTGCAGGGGGCGACGTAGGAGTGAAAAGATTTGGAAAAGAGAAAACCCGAAACCACATCCTAAACAGGGAACAAGGGATGAGCCTCTACACCTGTACAATAGACGTGGGTGGAGTGTGAACCGGGCGATAGTTTAGTCTATCTACTCCAATTGAAAAAAAAAAAGAAAAAGTAAAAAGAAGAAAAAAAAGAAAAGTGAAAAGATTGGAAAAGAGAAAGCCGGAAACCACATCCTAAATAGGGAACAAGGGATGAGCCTCTACACCTGTACAATAGAAGTGGGTGGAGTGTGAACCGGGCGATAGTATGGATGTTTTATTTATCAGGGAAGTAAGATACTTCCACAGGCGGTATGTGCGAGGTAAGAAGCTGATGGAGAAGATGTGGCGGTTACATTTGCCTATTTTGACTGCAAAAAGGTGGGGCTTAGTTGTCAATTTAGTTGCACGAGTAAATTTATGTGGACCGGGCACCAAAAAATCAAGCTCGTTATAGCAAAAACCGTAAAAAATTGTTAGTATGATTTCTTATTCTAGACCGCTTGTTATTAATTTCAACGTTTTTTAAGAATATAAGAATCGAAGCTAGCAACTCAAATAAACTTACCAACTAAATATATGTACCTACTAAATACGTGTAGTTACCAATTACGTGTAACCCCCCCCCCCCAAAAAAAAAAAATGAAAAATGAAAAAAATTATTAAAATAAGAAAATATCTCGAATAAAAATCCATTAAGAATAAATTCATATGTGGATGGATTTTTTTTAAAATCGTATCATCCCAAGCAAGGCGGTAATGCCAATGCAGGGTGTTACATAAGAGTAAAAAGATTTAGTAGAAGAGAATGAAGAGGAAGACGAACCAGTTAGAAAGGAGCAAGAGAAGGATGGGAATACAGGTGTGATGACTGTTGCAAAGGTGGAGAGAAAGGAAAGGATATACGGGGTGGGGAAAGAACAAGAGTCAAGTGGTTAATAGATCAGTTTTTTTTTTTGCGTTTAAATTCCGGGAGGTTGTAGCCGTCAAGAAAGCAAGAATATGGAAGCGAGTTCCACAGGCGAGAAGTGCGAGAGAAGAAACTGCAAGAGTAGAATTGTCGTCTGCATTTGGTTAATCTAACTGTGACTGGGTGGGACCCAGTTGCCAATCTGGTTGCACGAGTAAAGACCTATTGCGGAGACACCAGTGACTTAAGTTCGTTGGAACAGAAGCCATGAAAATATTTATAGAACAGACAAAAAGAAGCCACATCTTGTCGGTGGGGAAGTGGCTGTAGTCGAACCGCCAAGTCGGTACCTATCATATTACTGATTCTCCTTTGGAGCCTGTCGAGAACACTGAGATGAACAGCAGGGGCGACTGACCATACATGGCAGCAGTATTCCATGCACGGACGAATGGTTGATTTGTATATATGCAGGATGGATTCAGGCGGGAAAATATCCTGGCCCGACACAATGACCCAAAACTTCTTAGGAGTGGATTTAGCTATGGACTCAATGTAGTTGTTCCATTTGAGATCAGAAGAGAGAGTAAGGCCGAGGAGGCGCAGTGTATTGCTCTCAGGGAGACTCGTTTGGTCCATGCTTATGGGAGGCAGGAGAGATTGCCTGTGATGATTGACAAACAACAGCTTGGTATTAGTCGCATTGAAATTGACAAGCCACTTCTTGCCCTAATTCACCACAGAGTGTAGATCCCCTTCAAGGTCAGATCCCCTTCAAGGTCAGATCCCGTTCAAGGATGTATGCAAATTCTGTTATCGATGTGTACGGCTTGCTGACGTCGTGAATAACAATTCTAATTTTTTTTCTGGTTTGCTAAATTCTGCTTCCGTGTTTGAATTTGATTCTATTTTTTGCCTTCATTCATATCCAATTTCAGCAGATAATGGATCCATAAAATACATTTCCATATTCACGCACGCGATTTTGACTTCAATGTTAAAGGTCTACATCAGGTGAATTATATTTTGCGATTTTCTATTCGGACTGTAATTTCCCTTTGCAAATTTTCGCTTTTACAAAGACGACATACAATCGACATATTTCTTCCTCTTTATCATCCCACTGAGTCAGAAGCAAAATACCAAGAAGTATAAGCGTTAATATGGTAGACTAAAGCAGACAAGTCTATGATTGTTTTTCTTTCTCAAATTAAAAGAAGCGAATCTCTCAAAAGATATTCAATATTAGCTTTTGCATGTTCCATGCTAAAATATGATATAAATTTAACAAACAAACCAGTGTTTCAAAAGGACAGTTTTTCTTTTGATATTACTACTTCTAATTTCTCAGGATTTTTTATTGTTATAAAAAGTTACTTTTAGAATTTTAACGAAACTCAGACATAGAAATCTATCTCTTTATTAGATCGTTTATTTTAAAAATTAATGTGATATATACAAAATTATAAAATATGTAAATCAGCTACAATGCAATATTTCTCAACATAAATCCTGACGGCCATATATGAGTTTTAAGAAAGGATTCTCATGCGATCACCAAAAATTAGTAACGTTGACAGTTTTGTGGTGCTGTGAATATCTGCTCGGAACGAGAAATAGGGGAGCCGGGTTCGAATTCCATTTGAATTCATTGCATTCACTTACTCGCAAATAACCTTGGAAAAGTATTAATCCGTCTCTTCCCTCCAATTATGGGTTAAATAATAAGACAGATAGGGTTCTATAGCCTTAGCTGGCAACCAGTCTACCACAGAAAACAATGGCAACCTACTGCGTGATAATTTTCTGCCAAGATAGTCATGTCTCTTTCGCGACATGATCGGTCAATGCGTGTATCACGTATGGCACTTAACTGACTGACAGTAGACACTACCTAAATAATAACAATGGAATATCAGGTGCAATAATCCCCTGTTGTAATGGAATGTCTCACACACCCTATCGCCTCTGTGAACTGATTATATTAGTAGCCATATATAATGAGTATAGGAGATACCTGTAACTTACTTCGGCAATTACTAGTCTGAGTCAGATCCTCTGTCTTGCCGTAGTGTATTCTCTTTACAATAAACCTCTCTTCTTTCGTTTAGTTGTTTGTTCTACCAGCACATCTACCCTTTTGGGTAATTTAATGCTGAAGAATTTGTTTGCTTTTTTGTTTACTGCTTGTTAATCTTTTGTGAGTCTATTGCTGTCGAGATATCAGGAGAGGTGTTGTGATTTGATGTGTGATGATGATATACTATCTT
This sequence comes from Ascarosepion bandense, assembly GCA_037127315.1. Classification (NCBI taxonomy): domain Eukaryota; kingdom Metazoa; phylum Mollusca; class Cephalopoda; order Sepiida; family Sepiidae; genus Ascarosepion; species Ascarosepion bandense. The sequence goes on from JBBBDQ010001509.1 coordinate 926,376, forward strand.
CTTTTCCAACTATATTTTGAATATAATTTTGTTGCTTTTAGAAATTTTAAAACGTCATTTGGATAAGTTTTGTTGAATATGTCTTTCAGATTGTTTTCTTGATAGTATCTTACTAGCGTAAAAGCCACGCCACGCCGGTGAGAGAGTGACTGCAGCCGGGCTGCCAAGTCGGTATCGATCACATTACAGATTCTCCGTTGTATTTTGTCAAGAATCCCGAGGAGAATAGCAGGGGCACCCGACCAGATGTAGCAGCAGTATTCAATACACGGCGGATGGTAGATTTATATATGTGCAAGATGGATTCATACGGGAAAAACTTCTGGGCCCTGCACAGAGAACCGACTTAATAGCAGCCAATTTAGCAATGGATTCGATATAGTCTTTCCACTTGAGGTCCGCTGAGAGTGTGAGGCCAAGGCGGCGTATTGTTTTACTCTCAGGTAGGCAAGCCTGTTCCATGCTAATGGGAGGTCTACCCAGTCAGTCATGTCTCTTTTGAGACATGATCGAGCAAAGCGTGTATCACGTATAGCACTTAACTGACTGACAGTAGACAACAGCTAAATAAACGACCCGTCTGGAATATCAGGTGCAATAATCCCCTGTTGTCATGGAATGTCTCACAAACCCTATCGCCTATGTGAAATGATTATATTAGTAGCCATATATAATGAGTATAGGAGATACCCGTGACTTGCTTCGGCAATTACTAGCCTGAGTCAGATTCCCTTCTATCTTCTTTCGTTTAGCTTTTTGTTTTACCAGCATATCTACCATTTTGGGTCATTTAATGCTGTAGAATTTGTTTACTTTTTTGTTTACTGCTTGTTGACTTTTGAGTTTATCGCTGTCGATATATAAAAAGAAGTATTGTGATTTGATGTGTGACGGTTATATGCTATCTTCTTTTCCAACTATATTTTGTTATATAATTTCCTTGCTTTTAGAAACTCTAGTTTAGGTCAGCTTTGTTGAAGATGTCTTTCAGATTGTTTTCTTGATAGCATTTTAATCGCATCTGTTCAAGATCTATGCAACTTTTTAGTATATGTTTCACTGTGTAGGGCTCTTGACATGGAATGCAAATTGGTGCCTCCTCCCGTTTTAGTTGGTTTGAATGGGTGACAGCGGTGTGACCTAATATGTCATCTACGCACCTATTGCTTTTCTTTCACTCGAGTACCACCTTTTCTGTTTTTAACCTCTTTAAAGGATGCAGCATCCCCTAACGCCACCTTTTAGAGTAATGTCCCTGTTCTCTCCATAAATGGCAATGGGCGGTCTACGTCCAGCAAAGCATATTCACATTAAGATAAATATTCATTAAGATAAAATATAATAAAAAATATTGAATACTGTTTGTTATATTTGGTCTTGTGCTCCGAGAAATATATGACACGATCATGGACTTGCATCTAGACAGTCTTTTCCTCACTTTCTTCCCCTAATTTTCGACAAATAATTTTGTGACAACTGCTCGGATGTTCTTTATTTGACTGGTGTCCCGACTACCCGACTACATGAATTCAACCTTGCTTCTAGATTGGCAATTAGATCCCACTATTTTGCTTTTGAAATAGTTAAATGCCACAGCCTCTTTTACTATAACAGTTTCTTTTCTCGCATTTCCCATCTGCAGAAATTTCTTTCCGTTTGCTTGCTACATTGTTTATTACAATATTCGAAATTTTATAAATGTAACACTATTTTTGCATGTGGAAAAATGTAATCCTAAATTTAGTACGACGGAGCGAAAGAAATTATTATTAGTTTCATTATTAATTGTGTAGATTATTTTCAGAGTAGAGAAAAAAATGGAGATTCTGACAAAGCCAAGAATAAATATAAATTAAAAAAATTGCGAGTGTGCCGATACATTGTTGCACAAAATTTAACCAGCTGAGGTCAGACAATGGTCACTGCATAATTAACAAGCGGAAGTTCTCAGACGACACAGCTGGTAACCAAATAGAAGTGGGTGAAAAAAAAATGAAAATTCGATTGTTTGTAATTCCTGAAACAATGGCGGTGGATTGTCCCAAAATGCAGAAAAAGGAGAGTTTGCGTATCTGAGCTTTTGACAAGTGCAACAGTGGTCAGATTTGATGACTGTTGAAAATAATTTAAATTAAAATTTCTAACATAAAAGTGGATTGTTGACGTAGTCAGTTGAAACAGAAGACGAAAAGAAATCATATCACTAAAACTATGGCCACTTTATTAGTTAAAGATTTGATTATCATGGACACGCTGTGTCCGTCCTGCCCACCCCAAGAGAATTCGGAACAGGCATAAAAGCTAGAGCTCAGAGGGCCAAGTTCATTTGTTGTCGCTTCGCCGAGCTAAGGCAGAGAAGACGAATTTACCGTCGCCGTCACAAATATCCTTCTTCTGCAGTTTCCGTAAAGCTTTGGTGGAAAGCTCGAATAAGACATTTTGAATCGTTACAACTTGAAAACACCGATTAGAGTGATAAACGTTACCAACCGAGAATTTGAATTAATGTTGAGAAGTCAAACATTACTCTTAATTGGAAATTTTTGCTCCGTTGTAAGAAATTGACGACTATTATATTCTATTTCTATTTTTTTTTTTGTATATAAAGACTTATTTTCGCAACTCATTCAGGCGTTCTTCGATTTACTTCTGGTGCCGTTTTTCATTAACCCAAGTGTGCACGCGCGTCCGGTTTGGTTTGAGGTGGTAAAGAAGGTTCTTCAACGTGCCTTCCTTGTGATCAAAATTCACAGCGTGGGCGAGGAAGAACACCGTTGTAATAGACATTTTGAAGACAATCCAGGCTTTGACTCCCAGAGAGTAAAAAACTACGCCTCCTTGGTCCCACACTTTCAGCGGACCTCAAATGGACTATATCGAATCCATTGCTAAATCCGCTGCTATGAAAATCTGTTCTCTATGTAGGGCCCGGAAGTTTTTTCCGTCTAAATCTTTGCTGCACATATATAAATCTACCATCCGCCCATGCATTGAATACTGCTGCCATATCTGGTCGGGTGCCTCTGCTATTCTCCTCTCGATAAGGTACAGAAGAGGGTCTGCAATGTGATAGATACCGACTTGGCTGACCACCTGCAGTCTCTCTCCCACAGGCGCGACGTGGCTTCCCTGTGTCTCTTCTATAAATACTTTCACGGCTTCTGCTCCCATTAACTTAGATCACTGGTGCCCTCTAGATACGAATTTGCACGAGATACTAGATTAGCAACTAGATCCCACCCTTCTACAGTGAAACCGATAAAATGCAACTGCAACTTCTACTCCAACGGTTTCTTTCCTCGCACTTCCCGACTGTAGACTTCTCTTCCACACGATTGCTTCCCCGACGGCTACAATCTCCAGGAGTTTAAATGTAAGGTCAATAGACACCTCCTAACACACTAACTTGCTCCCATTCTATCAAACACTCTTTCCATCTGCCCAACCCTCATTCTCTCTATCCTTACTCATCTATCACCTTCCTCCTGACATTCCCTATGTCTAACCACTCCTTCTCTTTACCTTTCTCTGTATAGCCTCATGCGCAATAGTGGCAGTGGAATTCCTTGCTTGGGGTGAAATGATAAAAAAAAAAAACAATGACTATTATGACGAGGCCATCATGACTAGCGACCCGAGAGCGTCGTCATATCTGCTACCGTATTGACCGATTAATCTACGGCCGTATTACAAAAGCAACGTCAACCATCATCTTCTGTCTTTTTTAGAAATTGGTGTGCTATTTCTATACGTCTCATTATTAAAAGATAAAATAGTTTGATACTATCAAGAGTTAAAGATGTTCTTGATGCTACCGATAAAAAATATTAACTGTTGAGTTTTCAGTGGTGGAAATAATGCAATAGAATCAGTTGGACATCTGTTTTGTAATAGATCCTCAATTGGATTTTGACAAGTTATGTATTGGTATTGTTATCTTTAGTTATCTTCGGGCACAAGAGCTTACATTGTCGAGCCAGCAAAAAGGTAGACAGCTGCGTAAAAAACACAAAATCACATGAACACAAAGGAAGTAGGTGCAAGTACAACTCCTAAATAAAATATTAAAAAGCAGTTGGATTCTCGTTCAGATTTAACAATCATAAATCTATACACTTGGAAAAAGTTGGAAAAACCAACCTTGCTAAGAACTAATAAAATGGCCAGGTCCATGACAGGGAAGGAAATCGGGTGAATTTTTCACGGATGTGATATTTCAAGGAAGGACGTTAAAACTAAATATATATCACACTATCACTTGATAAGACACAAGAAGTGCTGTAACAAAATAGCTAATTATGTAGTGATATTATAAGATACTTATATGATAAATTTAAAAAAAAAGTTTTCGCATTACTTTGTATTGAGCACTTTTTAAAAATAGTGTTTTTGGGATACAGAATTTCTATTTAAAAGATTCACGGGGTACAGGATTAATGACCCTTTACTACTAAAACTAACACGTACTCACAATTAGTAAATTATTATAGAAACAAACAAATAAAGTTTTAAACTTATATATATATATATACATATTATTATTGTCACCCTCAGACAGATCTGTTTCGCCGTATCACAGCTCATCAGTACGGTTAGACTCCGATAGCTACATAACCCAGGTTCGAAACTCGACCGAATTGCCGTCAGTCGGCGACTTTACCCCTGTGCCACGGGGCGTTCGGTGGAAGAAGGCAGTCTTTTTAGCGCATTTCATATTACGCGCCCAATAGCTAGCGTGCTCCAATTCATTTTTACTGAATGAGCGATATTCATTTAGAGGTCAGTGGATTATGCAACCTTGGTTTCAACGTTTCGGTATCTTCAGATGTTTTATATCAACTGATTTTCCGTTTTCCAATGTTTTATATTATATTTTATATTAAAAAAAAAAACAAATAAAACGTACAACAGGAATTTTCAGTGCGTGCAAATGGGAGTTTAAAATAATTGGAATTTAAAAATAAAGCACAAATATTTCAAGAATTATAAATACTTTCATCCGGATTTTTATTTTCCTAAATATATATTTTCTGGTATGTTTTTATTCGGATATCACTTCAGATCTTGCATTTAATTTTAGGATAATGAAAATCGTACAATTCTTCAAAAAACACTTCCATTATTCTGAAATTTCAGTTACTTCAAACTTCCTGTCACCAGTCGTGCGTTCTGAAAAATACCTGTTTAGTTTTGAAAAAAAAAAAGAAAACGTTGCAAAATCAGTTAATATATAATGCCTAAAGATACCTAAATGTTTTAAACCAAGGTTGCTCAATCGACTAAATTCCAAATGAAAACATTTTAAAGCTCGACATTATATATGAATTGAGCACTTTTTTAATAAGACTGTGTACTTGTTTAATAAAATTCTGAAGAATACCTGGTTTAATATATATATATATATATATATATATATATATATATATACGCTCTTACACCCTGATTGAGCACTCTGGAAGAATGGGGAACTTTGAAAAAACAGTAGCTACTCTAGCATCTACGCACGCTCATTCAGTAATGAGTTAGAACACGTTCACTACTGGCCTATGAATACATGGTATATCACACGCTTAAAATCTGCCTCCTTCTACCAAGCGCCCATAGTTCAGAGATAGAATCGCCGACCGACGCCAATTCGGTTGGGTTTCAATTCTGGGCGAAAAGCAACTGGATGTCTAATGATGAGCTATGATACAGCAAAACAGGTCTGTTTATAAAGGTGCCCTTAAAAAACTTCGAAGTAGGCATGAATCTGCTCTGTTAAAGATACAAATTCTTTGCACTTATCAACGCTCTATCTAGGCCCTGATATCAAGCTCTTTACGATAAATAAACTCTGCTTGCAAAAATATAAATATATTTTATTATTAAAACTACTGAAAAACAACAACCTTGTTGCTAAACATTATCACAATTAAACACTATATATATATATAAATATAAAGCTTAATTCGACCTCATTTAAACACAAACCGAAATCTACCAAACCCTATCCGTAACATATTTGTTGACAACACAAATATAGCATCATTCACATGCAAATATGGGCTAAAAATGATTGAAATATAATTAATAAAAAAAAAAAAAGCCAGCACTCAATAATATCAACTACGAAGACGGCAACAATGTGCTTACTGTGTTCGCTACTTAAAACATACACACTACTCTAAAAGCATACATAACACTACATATATTCATACTCGATAATGGCTAAATGTATAGCCGAAAGTGCACGGATAAACTAAATATTTGGAAAACCTTTATATAATTTATGTCCTCAAAAGAAAAAAAATCATATGTGAGAAATATATTCACATAGCTTAGCGCTTAAGCAGTGAAAGGAAATTATCAAACATAACAAGACATACCTGGTATAGAAAAAACAATTTATTTGTCTTGCAAAAATATGCTGAATTTTGCTGCTACAGTGTAGCTTGGTATAGTCTCTTTTCTCTGCTTAGCTTGGTATAGTATCCTCCGTCTAGGAGTGGGATGAAAAAGACACAAGGTACTGCGATCCGCGACGTACAGGAACTTTCTTCTGGGTCAGCTTCTTTCACAGTTTCTTATCTTGGTATAAGATGATAGTGCTTAGAGAATTTTTCTCTAGGAAGGCAAGGCTTTGCCCATAGGGTATCCTTTTTAAGGTAAGAAGGGTAACAAGAGATTTTCTCTGTTACAAAGTTGTGGCATAAGCCTAAAAGATTACAAAGAATTGGTAAGATGGTCTCGATATAGCGAGACAAGTGGGCGCCAATTTAGGCCCTGCTGCAACAAAAATCCGGAGCGGCACAAATACGTCCGATACTGTTCGTGCTAGCTGAAAAGAGGAGTGAACAAAACCATCGTGTAAAAAGAACATAAAACCTCTGGTAAAGCCCGCCTAAAGTTCAAAACGAGGTTCGGGTTAAATCAGCCAATCAGGAGACCCGTTACATCTGTAAATTTCCGACACACTGCCAACGGAGAACGAAAAAAGTAATGGTTATCCATTACTTTTTTTTTTTTTCATAGAATAAGATCAAGGGGAACTGAATGTGCTTCTGTCTGCCTTTAATTCCAGGGGAAATAAATGTTTTAAGGAATGAACCTGTTCGCAACCGTTCCTCAACACACAGGCCGAGCGAACTTTACCATCGTTCCCGGTAATGAGTCTAAGCACCTTACCTAGACTCCAAAAAGGTCTAGTCTTATTAGGAGATTTGATTAATACAATTTCTCCAATGACACCTTTAGAGGGCAATCTCCCTTCAAATTCTTATCCCTCTCTCTCAGAGACAACAGATAATCATTGTGCCACATCTTCCTAAATTTTTCGACATATTTATGTCTTAACTCCAAAGATTGCACCAGCTTTATTCTACTAGGGGGATCGGGGCACAGATCTTCCGATCCATAGTTACTAATTAACAAACGTGGATTGTAGCCAGTTTGTAGAAAGTGATTGGGGGTTAAAATATCTAGGCCCCCTTCTGAAGCGGTAAAATAAGTCAGCGGTCGATCGTTGATCGCTTTCTGCACGTCAGAAATTATCGTTAAAAATTCAAAATACTGAATTTTCCTCCTACCTATTAATTTTTTCAAGCATTGCTTCATGGTTTTGATCATTCTCTCCCATGCGCCCCCATACCAGGCGGAATAAAGGGGAATGGTGTGATGACTAATGGAAGCGGACCTAAAATGTTACCTGAATTCGTCGGAAACGAAAATTTCAGACAACATAATGCCGGATGCTAGAAAGGTTTTAGCATTATCCGAATAGACATGAGAGGGAACGCCAAAAAGAAGGGGGGAGGTAATTGATCCATACTCTGACATTTTCTTTTGCAAATCCGCACAGTTGGAGTTACAGGACTGAAGATCGAATCCTGCGTCCTTCAACCTGTTACGTACAGTACTATTCACAGAAAGGAGAGACCTAACAAGTACTAAATGTCACCATAACAAGCACTAAATGTCACCATAACAAGCACTAAATGTCACCATAACAAGCACTAAATGCTATATTAACAAGCACTAAATGCTATATTAACAAGCACTAAGTGCTATATTAACAAGCACTAAATGTTATATTAACAAGCACTAAATGTTATATTAACAAGCACTAAATGTTACACTAACAAGCACCTAAATGTTACACTAACAAGCACTAAATGTCACCATAACAAGCACTAAATGCTATATTAACAAGCACTAAATGTTATTTTAACAAGCACTAAATGTTATTTTAACAAGCACTAAATGTTATTTTAACAAGCACTAAATGTTATTTTAACAAGCACTAAATGTTATTTTAACAAGCACTAAATGTTATTTTAACAAGCACTAAATGTCATTTTAACAAGCACTAAATGTCATTTTAACAAGCACTAAATGTCTACCATCAACAACACTTAAATAAATTATATTATAAGCACTAAATGTCACCATAACAAGCACTAAATGCTATTATTTTAACAAGCACTAAATGTTATTTTAACAAGCACTAAATGTTAAATTTTAATAAGGTTTTAATCAATGCTATTTTAACAAGCACCAAATGTTATTTTAACAAGCACTTAAAATGTTATTTAACAAGCAACTTAAATGTTATTTTAACAAGCACTAAATGTCATTTTAACAAGCACTAAATGTCATTTTAACAAGCACTAAATGTCACCCATTAACAAGCACCTAAATGTTATATTAACAAGCACTAAATGTTATATTAACAAGCAATTTCTCAAATACACCATAACAAGCACTAAATCTTATTTTAACAAGCACTAAATCTTATTTTTTAATGCAAGCACTAAATCTCATATTAACAAGTACTAAATGTCATATTAACAAGTACTAAATGTCATATTAACAAGTACTAAATGTCATATTAACAAGTACTAAATATCATATTAACAAGTACTAAATGTTACACTAACAAGCACTAAATGTCATATTAACAAGCACTAAATGTTACACTAACAAGCACTAAATGTCACCATAACAAGCACTAAATGTCATATTAACAAGCACTAAATGTTATATTAACAAGCACTAAATGTCATATTAACAAGCACTAAATGTCATATTAACAAGTACTAAATGTCATATTAACAAGTACTAAATGTTACACTAACAAGCACTAAATGCTATATTAACAAGCACTAAATGTTATTTTAACAAGCACTAAATGTTATATTAACAAGCACGAAATGTCACCATAACAAGCACTAAATGTCATATTAACAAGTACTAAATGTTACACTAACAAGCACTAAATGTCATATTAACAAGCACTAAATGTCATATTAACAAGCACTAAATGTTACACTAACAAGCACTAAATGTTACACTAACAAGCACTAAATGTCATATTAACAAGCACTAAATGTCATATTAACAAGCACTAAATGTCATATTAACAAGCACTAAATGTCATATTAACAAGCACTAAATGTCATATTAACAAGCACTAAATGTCATATTAACAAGTACTAAATGTCATATTAACAAGTACTAAATGTTACACTAACAAGCACTAAATGTCACCATAACAAGCACTAAATGCTATATTAACAAGCACTAAATGTTATTTTAACAAGCACTAAATGTTATATTAACAAGCACTAAATGTTATATTAACAAGCACTAAATGTTATATTAACAAGCACTAAATGTTATATTAACAAGCACTAAATGTTATTTTAACAAGCACTAAATGTCATTTTAACAAGCACTAAATGTCATTTTAACAAGCACTAAATGTCATTTTAAAAAGCACTAAATGTCATTTTAACAAGCACTAAATGTCATTTTAACAAGCACTAAATGTTACACTAACAAGCACGAAATGTCACCATAACAAGCACTAAATGTTATATTAACAAGCACTAAATGTCACCATAACAAGCACTAAATGTTATATTAACAAGCACTAAATGTTATATTAACAAGCACTAAATGTTATATTAACAAGCACTAAATGTCATTAACAAGTACTAAATGTTACACTAACAAGCACTAAATGTTATATTAACAAGCACTAAATGTTATAACAAGTACTAAATCATTATATTAACAAGTACTAAATGTTATATTAACAAGTATAAAATGTTATATTAACAAGTACTAAATGTTATATTAACAAGTACTAAAATGTTATATTAACAAGCACTAAATGTTATATTAACAAGCACTAAATGTTATATTAACAAGCACTAAATGTTATATTAACAAGCACTAAATGTTATATTAACAAGCACTAAATGTTATATTAACAAGTACTAAATGTTATATTAACAAGTACTAAATGTCACCATAACAAGCACTAAATGTTACACTAACAAGCACTAAATGTCACCATAACAAGCACTAAATGTTATATTAACAAGCACTAAATGTTATATTAACAAGCACGAAATGTTACCATAACAAGCACTAAATCTTATTTTAACAAGCACTAAATCTTATTTTAACAAGCACTAAATCTTATTTTAACAAGCACTAAATGTCATATTAACAAGTACTAAATGTCATATTAACAAGTACTAAATGTTACACTAACAAACTTAAATGTCATATTAACAAGCACTAAATGTTACACTAACAAGCACTAAATGTCACCATAACAAGCACTAAATGTTATATTAACAAGCACTAAATGTTATTTTAACAAGCACTAAATGTCATATTAACAAGTACTAAATGTTACACTAACAAGCACTAAATGTCACCATAACAAGCACTAAATGTCACCATAACAAGCACTAAATGTCATATTAACAAGCACTAAATGTTATATTAACAAGCACTAAATGTTATATTAACAAGCACTAAATGTTATATTAACAAGCACTAAATGTTATATTAACAAGCACTAAATGTTATATTAACAAGCACTAAATGTTATATTAACAAGCACTAAATGTTATATTAACAAGCACTAAATGTTATATTAACAAGCACTAAATGTTATATTAACAAGCACTAAATGTCATTTTAACAAGCACTAAATGTCATTTTAGCAAGCACTAAATGTCATTTTAACAAGCACTAAATGTCATTTTAACAAGCTTTTAAAATGTCACCATAACAAGCACTAAATTTTATATTAACAAGCACTAAATGTTATATTAACAAGCACGAAATGTCACCATAACAAGCACTAAATTTTATATTAACAAGCACTAAATGTTATATTAACAAGCACTAAATGTTATTTTAACAAGCACTAAATGTCATATTAACAAGTACTAAATGTCATATTAACAAGTGCTAAATGTTATATTAACAAGCACTAAATGTCATATTAACAAGTACTAAATGTTATATGAACAAGTACTAAATGTTATATTAACAAGTACTAAATGTTATATTAACAAGTACTAAATGTTATATTAACAAGTACTAAATGTTATATTAACAAGTACTAAATGTTACACTAACAAGCACTAAATGTCACCATAACAAGCACTAAATGACATATTAACAAGCACTAAATGTTATATTAACAAGCACTAAATGTTATATTAACAAGCACTAAATGTCATATTAACAAGCACTAAATGTCATCATAACAAGCACTAAATGTCATCATAACAAGCACTAAATGTCATACTAACAAGCACCAAATGTTATCAATTTTTTCTTCATCATAGGAAGATAAGGTTTCACTCTCGTCGATTCCAATAGACTCGAGAGAGAGGAAAAGTTCAATTCCGCGTTCAACAGAGGAATCCTCAAAAAATGGGCCAAGTGTATCTGAATATGAATATACCGGATTTAAGGCACTGTCGATTAAGAACGACGAACATTCAGGCAAGGATTCAATAATTTGATTAAAGGAGGGGCACACTTGCTTATCCTCCCTAATAATAACCGGCTTCAAAAAATTGTACCTATTGCCGAAGGGAATGATTTCGTCAGAAATTCTCCATGCAGTCCCATTTAGACATTCAACCAGGATAACATGCGAAGAGAGAGAGAAATAAGGAAATGTCAAGGCTTATCCAGTCAAACCAACCCCCTCTCCGACAAATTTTGAAAAAAAAATTTTTTTTTTTTAGGTAGCAGACAAGAAGCACCAAAAAAAATCACACAAATAACAATTCTGGAAGGGAAAAATTTACAATAAAATATGTAATGCACATATTTTTGCAATAAAAGCTATGTGAGAAATATATTCACATAGCTTAGCGCTTAAGCAGTGAAAGGAAATTATCAAACATAAGACATACCTGGTATAGAAAAAACAATTTATTTGTCTTGCAAAAATATGCTGAATTTTGCTGCTACAGTGTAGCTTGGTATAGTCTCTTTTCTCTGCTTAGCTTGGTATAGTATCCTCCGTCTAGGAGTGGGATGAAAAAGACACAAGGAACTGCGATCCGCGACGTACAGGAACTTTCTTCTGGGTCAGCTTCTTTCACAGTTTCTTATCTTGGTATAAGATGATAGTGCTTAGAGAATTTTTCTCTAGGAAGGCAAGGCTTTGCCCATAGGGTATCCTTTTTAAGGTAAGAAGGGTAACAAGAGATTTTCTCTGTTACAAAGTTGTGGCATTAGCCTAAAAGATTACAAAGAATTGGTAAGATGGTCTCGATATAGCGAGACAAGTGGGCGCCAATTTAGGCCCTGCTGCAACAAAAATCCGGAGCGGCACAAATACGTCCGATACTGTTCGTGCTAGCTGAAAAGAGGAGTGAACAAAACCATCGTGTAAAAAGAACATAAAACCTCTGGTAAAGCCCGCCTAAAGTTCAAAACGAGGTTCGGGTTAAATCAGCCAATCAGGAGACCTGTTACATCTGTAAATTTCCGACACATAAGACGACATGTAAAATTATATAAAAAATTACCATAATAGCTTGTCAGTCATTTTCTATGATACTTGCATAAAAGAGAGATTGCTGACAAAACACACACACACACAATACTGCTGCCACATCTGGTCGGGTGCCCCTGCTATTCTCCTCTGGGTTCTTGACAAAATACAACGTAGAATCTGTAATGTGATCGATACCGACTTGGCTGACTGCCTGCAGTTAATCTCTCACCGGCGTGACGTGTCTTCCCTGTGCCTATTCTATAAACACTTTCACCGCTTCTGCTCCGATGAACTTAGATCACTGATGCCCCCTAAGTACGAATTTGCACTGATACTAAATTAGCAACTTGGTCCCACCCTTTTACAGTGAAAACGATAAAATTTAACCTCAATTTCTACTCCAACAGCTTCTTTTCTTGCACTTCACGCCTGTGGAATTCCCTTCTGCATACTTGCTTCCCCGACAGCTGCAATCTCCAGGAGTTTAAATGTAAGGTCAACAGACACCTCCTAAAACACTAACTCGCACCCATTCTCTCAAACACTCTTCCTATGTACCTCCTTACTCGTCTATCACCCTCCTTCTGACATTTCCTATATCCAATCGCTCTATGTAACCCCCTGCGCTATAGTGGCAGTGAGATGCTTGGGTGAAATGATTAAAAATATATATATATGTTGAAATTTTCTAAAGTAATTTATTTTTATTATTCCGTGAGATTTTTAATCACTTTAAACTTTTTTTCTTAATTTTAGTGAATACTCCTTTTTGATTCGGCGTCATGTTTATTTGCCAACGTACTTTAACTAAAAAAGAAATACAAACCCCAAAATCAAGAAGCTACACAAACATTGATGTAAACTTTGATGTACAGTTTATATAAAATACATATTTCGTTATGATATATCAATCAATAGGCCGATAAGTGTTCAATCAAAATTCGCTGTCAAATGCTTGAGGATTTCGTTTTTTGCCTTGTCATTTCTGGTCATGTTCATTCTTGCTTCAGATGCTTTCTATTCCCTGTTCTACTAACCCTGCCGGGCTGAAGATAACCCTACGAAAATCTTTTGGATAAGATCCTTTATACCCAGGCGATATCACATTCTAAGTTTCTTTTTGTTCTGCCTGACAAGCTGTCGATGTCCAGAGCAATACACCTTTTCGTGATGACGTGAATCCTGTCATTCTTTTTCTTTCCAGTCTCCATTTTCTTTTGCAAAAATGGCTCGTCAAACACCATAGCGCTTTTAAGATTGAAAATATATCAAAACTGATATGGAAAACAACGAAATTAATACAAGTCAAAAAGAATCAGTAAATATAAAATAGCTTATGAGAATATAATTTTGATAAAGTGAAGTATTTTAGATCAGTATGACAAATCATATCAGCATAGATATGTTTTTTCTTTTTAGACGTAACCTGCGCATCTGTAAAAAAAATGGCTATTGCTTTTTTTGAGCATTTCACTTTTGACTCATATATTTCATTTTTGTCTTCTTGTGTTTAATATCTACACTAGCTTAAGAAAATATAAGGAAAGAAACCTTCATCATTACTAGAAAAAGCGGTAATAATGAACATCAGAAACATAGTTGTTAACGGTCGGTTTAATATAATTTTTTGTAAATTTCGGTCAAAATTAGGATGAAAATCAACAAAGAGAAAATCTAAAGGATCGTGGAAAGAGAAATAATTTGAGGAATTTGGATAAACAGAAAAATCAGCAGTGGAAATATAAATATTTAATTACGTTGAAAAGGCGAAATAAACTGGTCAGAATATACAATTACGAGCATAAAGATCAGAACGATGTTAAGAAAAAATGTAAATATGAAATAACTTTTTATTTTAAAGCTTCAAAGAATAATTTTATCAAGGAAAAAAGGATATAAAGTGTTGCACACTTTCTTCTAGTGAGTGCAGAACCAGGGATCGAACCGCAGACCGTTGGATTTCAATTCAACGCTCTCCCAGCTGGCTTCTTGCTACGCCTCTTCCTCTTCCTACTCCACTTTCCTCCTTCCACCTTTTCACTGCGTCTCTCTGCGTCAGCTTCACGCCAAGAAATTGACGCCACTGAAATCGTCGAGTGAACTTGGTCGGTCAGTTTTATAATCCATTTCTCTACCCATAATCCATTTCCTTGGTCTATAAAAATTCCCCTCGAGGGCCTCCTCTCTTTTTTCCTTTAGAATGAGCTGAAGGTGGATTATTAAGACAGAGGTGAGTATTATTATTATTTTCTTTCTTTGGAACAGATTACTGCTTTGCAAGCCAGACACAAACGAACTCTCTTTTTTCCAGAGCCGCCGCTAGTCGCCCTTTCATGTTCACACTCCCCCCTGGTCTCAAGACCACACATGTGGCAAGGCGGACGTGGCCGCTTGTTGCGGGCACTCCTACGAAGGGGGATTGTCTGGATTTCTTCATCTGAGCTCTCAGAAGTGGCATCGGAATTATCGGCAACAGCGTCGGGGTTCGCAGTCGGACCATCAGACTCGCGGGGCGTAGGTCGAATCCACAGTTCGTCATTGGATGATTCACCACTGCCGCTACTTGTCAACGAATTCGTATTCAGGGCGGGCCGAATGTCCCTCACATGGCGTGGAGTACCATCAACCAGCACGGCCTGCTCACTGACGATGCCGGTGATTCGTCCCCTTCGAAAACTGGTGGTGCACCGGCTATTGGGAGGCTTCACCCAGACGGTGTCCCCTAATTCATACGGCCCTCTTGTTCCCCGCCGATCAGGCAGACGCGCGTCAATGCCCTTGATGCGCACTCGGTAGCGATGGATTGCATTGGCGGGTGCGCTCACAGCAGTCACAGCATCCCTCGGTGTTGCATTATATCTATAGACCGCTTCTGCAATAGTGCACGCCTTCCTGGCCGCGGTCCTCTTCACGCTTCGGTGGCACCGCTCTGCTATGCCGTTGCCACTCGGCACATATGCACATCGGTGTCTGAGCCTGATCCCCCACTCGTCTACAAAACGCCTAAATTCTACGCTGCAGAAGGCAGTATCGTTGTCCGTGAGGATCTCTTCAGGCGGCCCCCTTTCGTAAAATATGGATTCCAATTCACGGATGACACTGGAGGAGTCCTGGCGTGCCAACGGGCGCCAGATCGCAAACCTCGTCGGTCCGCAATCTATCAGTGTGAGGAAGTGCTGGCTGCCATAATGGGTTATGTCCATACCCAGTCGGCTCCAAGTCATGTCTGTTCCCAGCCGACCCCTCCGCCATCTCGCTGGGGCGGGGTCGATTGACTGGCATGTTTGGCATTCCTTGACCACCGCTCTCACTGCACTTTTTGACACTGACGGATTGGTCAATTGTACAAAATAGCATGTCCGTCTCACTCCGGGGTGCCCACTGATGTGGTGTATTTCCCTGATTTTGTCTGCCGCCTCCACAGAGGCAGCACATAGTAACGGTACTGGCCCAGCTTCTTTCTTCACGGCATCAATCCATCTCTGAGGCACCCGAGTGAGCCTATCAGCGAGGTTGCAGTTTGAGGTGACAAGTACCACATCCACAGACAGATTGTACTCTGTTACTAGCTTTCTTATGGTCTCCAACCTCCGTCTGATCAGCATCTCGCTGGCCGCCTTGGTGCGCACCCTGGCCTTACCTGTCAGTGTGTTTGATATCCAGTGGTACACGCACAGCGAATCTGTGTGTATGTGTAATTTCTTGACTTTCCACTGGAGTGCCAGGTTAATGCCTTTCGTCACCGCATCGAGCTCTGCCAGGTTGATGTGAGCAGCGTCATTCGTCGGTCGCAGCCAGCAGGCGTCCTCAATCGCAGCTCCGTTCTCCTCAAGCAGCACACCAATCGCCACAGAGCTCGCATCCACCCACACGCTCAATTCGTCTCCCTGCACACACCAGTCTCCCTTTGCGGGGTCATCCTGCTTTACCCTTGCGATGGTCTCCTTCACCATGCGAACCAACAGATCGTCCGTCGTTTCATCATCCCAGTCTTTGGTGACTGCGCTTGCCCTCCTTTTTATGGTGCCTGTTGCTACACGAGTCCATCCACACACTGGTAGGTGCCCCACAAGTTTTCCACACAGGGAGAAGACCACTCGTCTCGTAAAGACTTCGGGTACTTCAGGAACTGCAGTTCCGCGCCCCCACTTCAAGGTCCCCCGCTCCTTTCGAACTTTCAGGCCCAAGACACGGGCGCCATCCTCCAAATGTTCCGGGTCCTTGCAAATCAGGCCAAACTCGGCCAGTTTGGTCCTTACGCGTGATGATGATACAACGTCTTCGTTCACGTATATGTCATCAAGGTACGTCGATGTCCCCTCTTTCATTGTTTCTTGCTGTGACAACACAGCGTTGACTATGGTCTTCATTATTTGGGGTGCCACGTTCAGCCCGAAGCCCAGTCTGGTAAGGCAGTACCTTCTGCCGGCAAACACCACCGTCTGAAACGGCCACATCGTTTCGCTGACCCGGATCTGCAGATACGCTTTTCTTAGATCCAGCAGGGACACATTGGAACCCTGCTGGCGCCATTCTCGTAGCTTGCTGGCGCAAACATCAGCATCTGCCGTAAATGCATCAACATGCGCATTTAGTTCGCGGTAGTCCATCACTGGCCTCACTTTTGCTTTGTTGTGCTGAGTAACCGCCATCAGCGGGATCAAACCTTTGGGAGGTCCAAGTTTCTCATAGGGGTAAGGAATTAACCAGCCATCCTTGATCCATTCACGAAGCTCCTCTTCGTATGCAGGCCTTATTTGGTCGGGCACATGGTACTCGGCTACTTCGTTCCGCAATTTTGCTGGCTGCTGATTTCCCGACCACTTCCATGAGGCGGTCCAAGCCTTCTGGTGCTGGTCAAATTCGACACTAAAGTCTGGCTGGTCGATCCTCAGCGCTGCGCACACTGGGGTCCTCTCTTGAAACTGCACTTCCCCCGTCTGCGTTATGTGAACACCACCTAGGGCTCTGATGGCATCATAGCCTAGAAGCAGGTCAAAGTTCAGTGGTTTTTTGAGCGCTACTAGCGCCTCGACGTTGGCCGAGTTTCCTGTTCTTGTACGGATGTTTATCGCACCCACCCCGCAACATGTCCGCGATTCTCCACTGATGGTGGTTACCCTGACACCCTTCTCCTTCCAAGTGTGGCAGAGGTCTACGAACACTATGGTGCGGGAGCACCCGGAGTCGAGGAGTGCTGAGCACAATGTCTCGTTGACATATACCTGAATGATCGGAAGCGCCTCTAATTTCTGCTTTGGGGAAAGGTCGACGCCGGCACCTTGTCCCCGGCCCCGTTTCCCGCACAATCCCGGGCCATATGTCCGGTTTCATTACACCGGTAGCAGCGAACAGCTGTCGGTCGCCGTCTGCAGTTCCTTGCAATGTGGCCCTGGCCATCGCACCTATAACACACGACCCCACCACGCGGGCTAAGGCCCTGAGACGGTTTATCATCACTCGGTGTGGATTGTGCAGCGGCGATTACCGGATCTCTCAGCTCGGAATTATCCTTCATCACGGTTCTGGCTCGGTCCACCAGGTCATTAAGGGGCAACGAGGTTATGTTTGAGCTCGCCCGCAGGAGCTGTTTTGCTCCGGTTGGGAGCCCCGCCAGAAATTTATATGCCAAGGCCCGCTCGGGCAGCCCACCGAACAACACCGTCAACTTCGTCAGCTCGGCCAAATATACGTCCACAGTTTCGCCAGGATGTAATTGTCTTGCCTCAAATTGCTCCCAGGCAGTGGCGGGGTCGATAGCAAACGCTTTGTATAGGGCTGCCTTGATCCTCTCATAATTCTGTTTTTCCTCAGCACTGAGCTGTTGATACACAGCGAAAGCCCCACCGGACAAACGCAGAGGAATCACATGTTCAATGTTTTTGACACCAGACAAGAGACAATGCAGTTCCACTTTTTCCACATAGTCAAGTACTGGGGTCGAGCCACTGAACTCTGGAATCAATTTCAGGTCGAACCTGTCCCCCATTACGCCGAAATAGCTTGTTGCACACTTTCTTCTAGTGAGTGCAGAACCAGGGATCGAACCGCAGACCGTTGGATTTCAATTCAACGCTCTCCCAGCTGGCTTCTTGCTACGCCTCTTCCTCTTCCTACTCCACTTTCCTCCTTCCACCTTTTCACTGCGTCTCTCTGCGTCAGCTTCACGCCAAGAAATTGACGCCACTGAATGTATTTATTTTTGTAGTTAATACAAAAAATATGGCACAAGGCCGAGATTGGGGATGGGGAAGGCTGGTCATCATCTGTCCTAATTTAACTTAGCTATTCACTTTCGTTGACCCTGACACACTTACAATAAACCGGACACCATAATACCACATTTTTACTTACCATTCTTACAACGTTCACCATAAAACCTCAGCTACTCTATGTTGTCCTACTTAACTCCCATATTTACAATGTTCAGTGGAGGGCATGGGCAGAAAATAACAACATTTAAAATATCCCCAATGGTTTTATACAATGAATAAACGATATGTACAAGAAACTAAATAAAATCGTATTAGTAATAAAAGCCCCCCACTACTCTAACAATGTGACAGCAAAGTCACTTCCCCGGACGAAAAATAATGCGTGGCTTTAGAAATATAATAGTACCATATATCCGCTCAGCGATCACTCACACAATCACTCACACATTTAAACATCATAACAAAAACGAAAAGCACACTTGAAAAATAACGAAAGTCGCCACGCATCCACCGGGGAACTAACATTGTTGAACACCTAAGGAGGGAAGGGAAGGGGGGTTAAACTAAAGAAAAATAGGGGAGAAAAAAGAAAAGGGGGCCAATGAGCAATCATAACCTAGCTAAGTTAACAATGAAGCAAAAAACAGAAAAAAATCAAACTTTCCCTACACTAACCTAACAGGGACGGGGTGCACATGTTCTGCCCAGCACACCCAATATCCTGATGCCTAACCAGCATCAAACAACCACTCCAGGTCAGCACCTTTCACTCGACAGAATCGCGCAAGACTCACCCACCTTTTGCCAAATTCAGATGGAGTGAGTCGTTTCCTTTCCGTCCTGATCTTGACTTTAAGCTGATGCTTAAAGAACAAGATCAGTTGGGAAGAGGTAAACTTCTCATCACCATAGAATTCCTTCTGTCGCGTCGTCCAAATCACGATTCGCATAACACCTAGTAAGCAAAAGAGCACATAGTGCTCAGCCCTAGATAACGGAGGCACGACATTGCTACAAACAGAACTAGCCTCAAGGACAAAGAACTTTCCACGCAGCATACGAACCATGAGGTCTTCAAGAAACTTACACAACGGAGCAACAACACTGCAGTGGAAGAAGGCATGATCGACGGTTTCCGTCGTCAGCCCACAACGCACGCAGGTTGATTTTGGTGTTAGGCCCGCTGCATGAAGCCTCTTGCCTACCCAGAGAGCCTTTCGAATCATCAGCCAGGTGAGTGATGCCTCATCGTTAGTGAGACATTTCAACCCAGGCGCCCAAGGCCATATGGAGCGAGCCTCCTGCTTCGTAAGCCCGAGCTCGCCAATCAGTTCATCTTGAACGGCCCCCCTAACTAAAACCCGATATAATGCCCTAAGAGACAACGATTGGGCGTTGGAGAGGCCATCCGTAGCCCGCAAGAGAAACTGGAGAGCCAAACGACATTCTTTATAGAAGGAGCACTCGCCACGAGGAGTACGGCCGGCCTCCTCCTCCGACAAATGCACACTTCTCAGGGATGGAAAGTTTTTATGGACGTCCTCTTGAACGAGGGCGCCGTTCTCATCCTCCAGCATACACATTCGATCCAGGAATCTAATGCGAAGCGTGTGTTGACGAATCTCAACGCTAGGCATGCCCAGACCGCCCTCAGATGGATGCAGGCAACAGATCTCGCGACGTACCTTGGGAGACTTGCCTTCTCCCCAAAGGAAGGAGAACAAGAACTGAATTAAACCCAAACGAATGGCACACGGGAGAGGAAGTACCGAGAGTCGGTAAAGGAGAATCGGGTAGATGTGCGAGGCACATACTTCCGCCCTCCCCTTTAAGGAGAGCTTCCTCCGAGTCCACAGACGAACTGCGCCCTCGGCCTTCTCTCGAACCTCCGACCAATTCATTTCCAACTGGAGATCTGGACCGAAAAAGACGCCGAGAATCTTGATCGGCCCGTCCGTCCAGAGGAAAGGTCCGGGAAGAGAAACTCCCTTCCACGCACCCAATCGCAAGCCAACAGACTTATCGCGATTGATCTTGGCCCCTGTCACCGTCTCATAACATCTGATTTCTTTGCTGACTTCGTCAATCTCGGCTTTGCTCGACACAAAAACCGAAACGTCGTCAGCATAGGCGGAGTACCTGGCCGAGGTGGTAGCACCAGGTACGGAAATTCCGCGAAGGACCGGATTCGCCTTTAACTTACGAAGGAATGGCTCCAACGCAAGAACGTACAGCAAAGGCGAAAGTGGACAACCTTGACGAATGGAGCGAGATAAAGTGAAGGGCTTCGATCTTACCCCATTCACTTCCACCAGCGCACCGGGGGACTCATACAGCAGTCGGATCCAGGAGCGAAAGTACGGCCCGAAACCGGCGGCGGAAAGGACAGACTCCAAGAAACGATGGTCAACCCTATCGAATGCCTTGGACTGATCCAAATTGATCAGCGCGGCTTCGGTGTCGGTTTTCTCGATGATCAGGCGTACCAAATGAAGGTTGTCCTGAATAGTCCTGCCCTTCACAGCACAAGTCTGCTCGGGGCCAATCAGACTAGAGAGGACAGCCTGCAAACGGCCGGCCAAGATCTTGGCAAAAATCTTTAAGTCAGTATTTAACATCGTTAAAGGCCGATAATTATCTATGCCACCCCCACCGCTCTTGCTCTTGCGAAGCAACTTGATTACACCCCTGGTGAAGCGACGAGGTATAGACCCCTGCTTCATCCAGTTGTTATAAACAAGGGCCAGCAGAGGAACAAGAACGGACGACTGCCTCAAGTACAGTTCGTAGGGAAGACCATCCAAACCTGGAGTTTTGTCCCGGCCAACCAATTTCAGCGCATCCCAGATTTCCGACCCTGTTATGGGCCCCTCGCACCTAGCCGCTTCAGCCGCCGAGAGGCGGGGAAAGTCAGCCAAATAGGTGTCGAACTGAGCAGAGCTCAGACCGGGCTCCCTGGTGAAAAGATCCTGGAAGTAATCCCGAAAAGCTCCACATATACCCACGTCTGTAGTCACGGTACGACCATCCGGCAATGTGATGTCCTTGATATGCCGATTGGCTGCTTGCCTAGCTTCCTCTGCACGCAGTTCTGCGGCCATATTCGTTGCCTCAGAAGACATTCTTTTTAACCTAGCCCTAACTACCAGAGCTTGATCCTTCTTGATAGCCAAGGAGGCCAGCTCGGCCCTAGCTAAGGCTACGTCCCCACTATTACGGGATTTAACTGCCCGATCAACTTTTTTCTCTAACGTCGATTGCGCCGCTAAATTAGCTAAGTTGAGCCGACGGCTATAGTCGGCAGCAAACGACCTAATTTTGGATTTAAGTGTATCCCACCACTTATTCCCAACCACAGCCCCCGTCAGTTCCCGCTTTAGTGTTAGTAAAAGCTGGTGCTGGAAATCTTGGCTATCAAATAATGACGCGTTCAATTTCCAGTAGCCAGCCAACTTAACCTTAGGCTTATCTAAGTTTACACGAACCCGGACGAGCCTATGATCCGTGTAAACTATGGAATGGAAACTTGGACAACCTAAGAGCCCTACGTCGACTCTCCTAACTAGGACTCGGTCGAGGTAGCTTGCGCGTACCTTCGAATCCGAGCTGCCCCTATTAGTCCAAGTCCACACTACCTCCCGGGGGTGTTCATTTCGGTATTTATCGACAAGATCATTCCTGTCGATAAATTCCCGAAATGGTTTCACATCCGGGTTGTTAGTACCCGATCTTTCTCCTATCCGATCTTTCTCAGGGTCAAGGACGGCATTCCAATCCCCCGCTAAAATTACCCGCCTCGATGTTCCAAAGAACGACTCGAGCTGCCGAAACAAAGCAGGACGCTCCCTATGGACATTGGGCGCATAAACCCCAATGAGCCGAAAAGACTTCTCCTTTATGGTAATATCCAGCACACAAATCCTGCCCGCTGGATCCGCGAAGACAAGCGTACACGCCGCACCCAATGACTTGCTCACTAGCCAAGAAACTCCTCTAGAACGACCATCAAAACATGCTGAATAGAGATCGTAATCCCTAGACAGAATGCCCTCATAGTCGCCAGCTAAAAACCGGGTTTCCTGTAGACAACAAACATCCACCCCGAGGCGCTGGAGATCATGAGTGAGTCTCACCCTCCGAGACTCGGACCTCAGCCCCCGGGCATTTATACTTGCTAACCAAAGAGCCATTGTGATCCTTAATTAGGGTTGAGTTTCTGGACAGAACATGGACGGGGAAAGGATGCCGACAGCCTCTCCCATAGATCCCTTGCCCATTTCTTTGTCAATGGTGCCATCATGAGAGAGGCCACCAACATCCCAAGGAAATGTTAGTTTCATTGCCCTGTAAAGGGAGGGGTGAACTAAAATTGGGACCCGTCCTACACAACATTCTTTCAACTTTTGTAAGGAATCCTCCTCCATTGTTACTATAGGTGGGGACATTTTAAAGGCTTTCCCTGCTTCCAGGAGCATGTCCCACACCTTTCCAGTACCTGTTCCAGTTCTTACAACCGTCAGCAACCTTTTTGCATGAGGAAAATTTTTTGGTTTCTCAATGTCTTTCTCCTTGCATTTTTTCATTGCCAATAGGACCTTTAATTTGCTGATCCTATTGCCAAAGTTCCTGGCCCTATCTTCCTGGGCTGGAGAAACTCTGCAAATATTCTCCCCCATCAAGTAAGGGACTCTTGTTGCCTTCTTCCGAGCCTCCCTATCCTCTGCTGTGGGGCTCCTTTGCCTCTTTGAAGGTGGTGGTAACAGCTTTTTGGGAGAGGGGCTGGGGGTTGGTTGTGATGGTATTCGGAATGGGCTGGGGTCTCTACTAAGAGGAGCAGATTTCCTTGGAGTGGGCTGTGAGGAGTGGGACTTTTTGGGGCTTTTCTTTTTTTCAGGAGAGGACGGGGCAGAGACAGAGGGACGTGTTTGTTTCTTTGCTAGTTCCTCCTTTAGTTTTTGAGCTTTCTTCATGCCCTCGTAGCCTGGGTCGTATGCTTTGCGCATCTCCTCTATTGATGGTGCAGACCAGGCCGAGGCGTCGCCCTTCTTGCTGGTAGAGGGAGAGGGGCTGTACGTGCCTTTAGTCCTGGGAGCATCAGGGGACTGAGGTCCCGCAGCTTGACGCTTCCCTCTGGCCCTGCCAACAACCTGCCATTCCCCCTTTTCCTTCTCCGATACTACACTTGTAGCAGGCGAAGGCTTTTCGGGGAATGAGGGCCGATGTTTTGACCCAACCGGGGGTACTACCACACCGGTCCTGGTTGCTGGCATGCCCACTACAGGCGGGACGGATTTTGTCACAGAAGCGGCCAGAGGGGTATTTTGGTCTTCAGGGGCCTGGCTTCCAGAGGCCTTCTTCTCTGGGCAGGAGGAGGAGAGGTGACCAATCTTTCCGCACCTCCAGCATGTCGGTTTGCGACCGGTCACTATCACCGGTAGTCTCAGGCCCCCAACGTCAAGACAGTTGGGGATGGTATCGAAGGCCTTACCACTCATCATAATCACGAAAGTCCATCCCCCGGTCAGGTCCTCGCAGGAGGCATCTACAATCTCACCGAATTGAGAAAAGTACGCCGCGAGATGCTCCCCGATGACCTGAGGAGGGACCTCGTACACTGCCACCTTGGTCCTACGCATGCCTAGGTATTCTGTTCTTATGATAAAATCTTTCGTTATAAGATCTTTTGATACCATCTTTAGGCAATCTTCCGGCGAGGGCAGCAGCACGTCCCACGTGAAAAAGCCCGAGCCTTTTACGATTCGTAAGGGCTTGACCCCCGTGGACTGCAGTGTCTTCAACACTGTGTCTTTTGTGGGGCGACAAATCTTGCGCGAACGCTTGTCGACCACAAGGACTGACACAATTCTTTTTTCAATTTTTCTTAATTCCTGGGGATCCTCCAAGAGTCCATCTTCTGTCACAAGATGAGCGTAACTCTTGGCTCTCTCCAGAAACTCCGTCAAATTGATTTTTACCTTTGGTGGGGACTTCCAGCCCAAGGGCGATTCCCCGGCCTCGGTATCTTTCGTTTGGTCTTCATCAATTTTGGTCTCGTTATCCTTTTGGCCATTATCGGCCACCACATTTTGGGTCTCTGTCTTTTCCTCCGTCTTACTTGAAGTAGGCAGAGGGGGAAAAGATTCCTCATTCTTTTGGCCATTTTCGGCCACCATATTTTTCTTCAACTCTTTTTTGGTCTTCTCTTGTTGTTGCTCCTTATTTTCAACAATTAGAGGGGGAAAAGACTCATCATCCTTTTCCGGTGGACCCTTCCAAGGAGGGTCAAACAAAAGTTTCTTTTTCACTGACCGACTTGAGTCGGCCATTTTTTAAAATTTAAGCAATACAACGTCGCCAATATATTTTCCTCCGTAAATCCAATGAGAATAGGGAGGGGAGGGAAAAGCGGGAGAAATAGGGGGAAACAAATAAACCTCGCAAGGTTAAAGGAATAGCCACAGTAATGGCAAATAAAAATTAGCCTAATATGGCAAACAAAAATAACAAAACAGCTTACAATTCACAAAAAATTGCCTTTAGCGGTAAATTAACAATTTAAACAAAAGCAAAAACTAACCTCTTGAGAGGTTAAAAAAAAAAAAAAAAAAAAAAAAAATTACCTAAAGGCGATAAACGATAAGTAGCTTTACAAAATTTACAAGATAAACTTTACACGTTAACAATAAAAAAAAACGAAGGAGTCGCCTAAAAAGGCTACTAAAAGAAAATAATGGGAAGGTGGTCAATAAACGTTAATAGGTTTCAAAAAATAAAGTTTCAAACAAAAAGAGCGGAGAGTTGCCTAAAAGGCTACTTCCGTAAAACTAATATGGGGAGGGGCTGGAAAAGAAAACGTTAAAGTGTGGAGGAAATCAGATAATATTCAGTTTACAAGTCGCGAGAAAATTACAAAATAAAAATAAAGTTTAAACAAAAATTAAATGTAGCACGTAAGGCAAAACTAAAAACTGAAAAATGAAAACAAAAATTAAGTCACACGGTCCGACCTAAACAAAAACAAAAATGGCGGCCAGAAAAAAAAAATACGAAAATAAAGTAACAAAAAGCTAGAAAATAAAATGAATAGAACAAAACAAGGAAACGAAAAATTAAATAAAATTAAAAACTTAGCTATACAAAAAGTGTCTTTAGCAGGAAAGCGGGTAAGTCAGAAGGAGAAGGTAACTTTTGTCAGTATTCCGTCAAAGACTGGACTGAAAAAAGACTCGACGCCACTCAAGAAATTGACGCCACTGAATGTATTTATTTTTGTAGTTAATACAAAAAATATGGCACAAGGCCGAAATTGGGGATGGGGAAGGCTGGTCATCATCTGTCCTAATTTAACTTAGCTATTCACTTTCGTCGACCCTGACACACTTACAATAAACCGGACACCATAATACCACATTTTTACTTACCATTCTTACAACGTTCACCATAAAACCTCAGCTGCTCTATGTTGTCCTACTTAACTCCCATATTTACAATGTTCAGTGGAGGGCATGGGCAGAAAATAACAACATTTAAAATATCCCCAATGGTTTTATACAATGAATAAACGATATGTACAAGAAACTAAATAAAATCGTATTAGTAATAAAAGCCCCCCACTACTCTAACAATGTGACAGCAAAGTCACTTCCCCGGACGAAAAATAATGCGTGGCTTTAGAAATATAATAGTACCATATATCCGCTCAGCGATCACTCACACAATCACTCACACATTTAAACATCATAACAAAAACGAAAAGCACACTTGAAAAATAACGAAAGTCGCCACGCATCCACCGGGGAACTAACATTGTTGAACACCTAAGGAGGGAAGGGAAGGGGGGTTAAACTAAAGAAAAATAGGGGAGAAAAAAGAAAAGGGGGCCAATGAGCAATCATAACCTAGCTAAGTTAACAATGAAGCAAAAAAACAGAAAAAATCAAACTTTCCCTACACTAACCTAACAGGGACGGGGTGCACATGTTCTGCCCAGCACACCCAATATCCTGATGCCTAACCAGCATCAAACAACCACTCCAGGTCAGCACCTTTCACTCGACAGAATCGCGCAAGACTCACCCACCTTTTGCCAAATTCAGATGGAGTGAGTCGTTTCCTTTCCGTCCTGATCTTGACTTTAAGCTGATGCTTAAAGAACAAGATCAGTTGGGAAGAGGTAAACTTCTCATCACCATAGAATTCCTTCTGTCGCGTCGTCCAAATCACGATTCGCATAACACCTAGTAAGCAAAAGAGCACATAGTGCTCAGCCCTAGATAACGGAGGTACGACATTGCTACAAACAGAACTAGCCTCAAGGACAAAGAACTTTCCACGCAGCATACGAACCATGAGGTCTTCAAGAAACTTACACAACGGAGCAACAACACTGCAGTGGAAGAAGGCATGATCGACGGTTTCCGTCGTCAGCCCACAACGCACGCAGGTTGATTTTGGTGTTAGGCCCGCTGCATGAAGCCTCTTGCCTACCCAGAGAGCCTTTCGAATCATCAGCCAGGTGAGTGATGCCTCATCGTTAGTGAGACATTTCAACCCAGGCGCCCAAGGCCATATGGAGCGAGCCTCCTGCTTCGTAAGCCCGAGCTCGCCAATCAGTTCATCTTGAACGGCCCCCCTAACTAAAACCCGATATAATGCCCTAAGAGACAACGATTGGGCGTTGGAGAGGCCATCCGTAGCCCGCAAGAGAAACTGGAGAGCCAAACGACATTCTTTATAGAAGGAGCACTCGCCACGAGGAGTACGGCCGGCCTCCTCCTCCGACAAATGCACACTTCTCAGGGATGGAAAGTTTTTATGGACGTCCTCTTGAACGAGGGCGCCGTTCTCATCCTCCAGCATACACATTCGATCCAGGAATCTAATGCGAAGCGTGTGTTGACGAATCTCAACGCTAGGCATGCCCAGACCGCCCTCAGATGGATGCAGGCAACAGATCTCGCGACGTACCTTGGGAGACTTGCCTTCTCCCCAAAGGAAGGAGAACAAGAACTGAATTAAACCCAAACGAATGGCACACGGGAGAGGAAGTACCGAGAGTCGGTAAAGGAGAATCGGGTAGATGTGCGAGGCACATACTTCCGCCCTCCCCTTTAAGGAGAGCTTCCTCCGAGTCCACAGACGAACTGCGCCCTCGGCCTTCTCTCGAACCTCCGACCAATTCATTTCCAACTGGAGATCTGGACCGAAAAAGACGCCGAGAATCTTGATCGGCCCGTCCGTCCAGAGGAAAGGTCCGGGAAGAGAAACTCCCTTCCACGCACCCAATCGCAAGCCAACAGACTTATCGCGATTGATCTTGGCCCCTGTCACCGTCTCATAACATCTGATTTCTTTGCTGACTTCGTCAATCTCGGCTTTGCTCGACACAAAAACCGAAACGTCGTCAGCATAGGCGGAGTACCTGGCCGAGGTGGTAGCACCAGGTACGGAAATTCCGCGAAGGACCGGATTCGCCTTTAACTTGCGAAGGAATGGCTCCAACGCAAGAACGTACAGCAAAGGCGAAAGTGGACAACCTTGACGAATGGAGCGAGATAAAGTGAAGGGCTTCGATCTTACCCCATTCACTTCCACCAGCGCACCGGGGGACTCATACAGCAGTCGGATCCAGGAGCGAAAGTACGGCCCGAAACCGGCGGCGGAAAGGACAGACTCCAAGAAACGATGGTCAACCCTATCGAATGCCTTGGACTGATCCAAATTGATCAGCGCGGCTTCGGTGTCGGTTTTCTCGATGATCAGGCGTACCAAATGAAGGTTGTCCTGAATAGTCCTGCCCTTCACAGCACAAGTCTGCTCGGGGCCAATCAGACTAGAGAGGACAGCCTGCAAACGGCCGGCCAAGATCTTGGCAAAAATCTTTAAGTCAGTATTTAACATCGTTAAAGGCCGATAATTATCTATGCCACCCCCACCGCTCTTGCTCTTGCGAAGCAACTTGATTACACCCCTGGTGAAGCGACGAGGTATAGACCCCTGCTTCATCCAGTTGTTATAAACAAGAGCCAGCAGAGGAACAAGAACGGACGACTGCCTCAAGTACAGTTCGTAGGGAAGACCATCCAAACCTGGAGTTTTGTCCCGGCCAACCAATTTCAGCGCATCCCAGATTTCCGACTCTGTTATGGGCCCCTCGCACCTAGCCGCTTCAGCCGCCGAGAGGCGGGGAAAGTCAGCCAAATAGGTGTCGAACTGAGCAGAGCTCAGACCGGGCTCCCTGGTGAAAAGATCCTGGAAGTAATCCCGAAAAGCTCCACATATACCCACGTCTGTAGTCACGGTACGACCATCCGGCAATGTGATGTCCTTGATATGCCGATTGGCTGCTTGCCTAGCTTCCTCTGCACGCAGTTCTGCGGCCATATTCGTTGCCTCAGAAGACATTCTTTTTAACCTAGCCCTAACTACCAGAGCTTGATCCTTCTTGATAGCCAAGGAGGCCAGCTCGGCCCTAGCTAAGGCTACGTCCCCACTATTACGGGATTTAACTGCCCGATCAACTTTTTTCTCTAACGTCGATTGCGCCGCTAAATTAGCTAAGTTGAGCCGACGGCTATAGTCGGCAGCAAACGACCTAATTTTGGATTTAAGTGTATCCCACCACTTATTCCCAACCACAGCCCCCGTCAGTTCCCGCTTTAGTGTTAGTAAAAGCTGGTGCTGGAAATCTTGGCTATCAAATAATGACGCGTTCAATTTCCAGTAGCCAGCCAACTTAACCTTAGGCTTATCTAAGTTTACACGAACCCGGACGAGCCTATGATCCGTGTAAACTATGGAATGGAAACTTGGACAACCTAAGAGCCCTACGTCGACTCTCCTAACTAGGACTCGGTCGAGGTAGCTTGCGCGTACCTTCGAATCCGAGCTGCCCCTATTAGTCCAAGTCCACACTACCTCCCGGGGGTGTTCATTTCGGTATTTATCGACAAGATCATTCCTGTCGATAAATTCCCGAAATGGTTTCACATCCGGGTTGTTAGTACCCGATCTTTCTCCTATCCGATCTTTCTCAGGGTCAAGGACGGCATTCCAATCCCCCGCTAAAATTACCCGCCTCGATGTTCCAAAGAACGACTCGAGCTGCCGAAACAAAGCAGGACGCTCCCTATGGACATTGGGCGCATAAACCCCAATGAGCCGAAAAGACTTCTCCTTTATGGTAATATCCAGCACACAAATCCTGCCCGCTGGATCCGCGAAGACAAGCGTACACGCCGCACCCAATGACTTGCTCACTAGCCAAGAAACTCCTCTAGAACGACCATCAAAACATGCTGAATAGAGATCGTAATCCCTAGACAGAATGCCCTCATAGTCGCCAGCTAAAAACCGGGTTTCCTGTAGACAACAAACATCCACCCCGAGGCGCTGGAGATCATGAGTGAGTCTCACCCTCCGAGACTCGGACCTCAGCCCCCGGGCATTTATACTTGCTAACCAAAGAGCCATTGTGATCCTTAATTAGGGTTGAGTTTCTGGACAGAACATGGACGGGGAAAGGATGCCGACAGCCTCTCCCATAGATCCCTTGCCCATTTCTTTGTCAATGGTGCCATCATGAGAGAGGCCACCAACATCCCAAGGAAATGTTAGTTTCATTGCCCTGTAAAGGGAGGGGTGAACTAAAATTGGGACCCGTCCTACACAACATTCTTTCAACTTTTGTAAGGAATCCTCCTCCATTGTTACTATAGGTGGGGACATTTTAAAGGCTTTCCCTGCTTCCAGGAGCATGTCCCACACCTTTCCAGTACCTGTTCCAGTTCTCACAACCGTCAGCAACCTTTTTGCATGAGGAAAATTTTTTGGTTTCTCAATGTCTTTCTCCTTGCATTTTTTCATTGCCAATAGGACCTTTAATTTGCTGATCCTATTGCCAAAGTTCCTGGCCCTATCTTCCTGGGCTGGAGAAACTCTGCAAATATTCTCCCCCATCAAGTAAGGGACTCTTGTTGCCTTCTTCCGAGCCTCCCTATCCTCTGCTGTGGGGCTCCTTTGCCTCTTTGAAGGTGGTGGTAACAGCTTTTTGGGAGAGGGGCTGGGGGTTGGTTGTGATGGTATTCGGAATGGGCTGGGGTCTCTACTAAGAGGAGCAGATTTCCTTGGAGTGGGCTGTGAGGAGTGGGACTTTTTGGGGCTTTTCTTTTTTTCAGGAGAGGACGGGGCAGAGACAGAGGGACGTGTTTGTTTCTTTGCTAGTTCCTCCTTTAGTTTTTGTGCTTTCTTCATGCCCTCGTAGCCTGGGTCGTATGCTTTGCGCATCTCCTCTATTGATGGTGCAGACCAGGCCGAGGCGTCGCCCTTCTTGCTGGTAGAGGGAGAGGGGCTGTACGTGCCTTTAGTCCTGGGAGCATCAGGGGACTGAGGTCCCGCAGCTTGACGCTTCCCTCTGGTCCTGCCAACAACCTGCCATTCCCCCTTTTCCTTCTCCGATACTACACTTGTAGCAGGCGAAGGCTTTTCGGGGAATGAGGGCCGATGTTTTGACCCAACCGGGGGTACTACCACACCGGTCCTGGTTGCTGGCATGCCCACTACAGGCGGGACGGATTTTGTCACAGAAGCGGCCAGAGGGGTATTTTGGTCTTCAGGGGCCTGGCTTCCAGAGGCCTTCTTCTCTGGGCAGGAGGAGGAGAGGTGACCAATCTTTCCGCACCTCCAGCATGTCGGTTTGCGACCGGTCACTATCACCGGTAGTCTCAGGCCCCCAACGTCAAGACAGTTGGGGATGGTATCGAAGGCCTTACCACTCATCATAATCACGAAAGTCCATCCCCCGGTCAGGTCCTCGCAGGAGGCATCTACAATCTCACCGAATTGAGAAAAGTACGCCGCGAGATGCTCCCCGATGACCTGAGGAGGGACCTCGTATACTGCCACCTTGGTCCTACGCATGCCTAGGTATTCTGTTCTAATAATAAAATCTTTCGTTATAAGATCTTTTGATACCATCTTTAGGCAATCTTCCGGCGTGGGCAGCAGCACGTCCCACGTGAAAAAGCCCGTGCCTTTTACGATTCGTAAGGGCATGACCCCCGTGGACTGCAGTGTCTTCAACACTGTGTCTTTTGTGGGGCGACAAATCTTGCGCGAACGCTTGTCGACCACAAGGACTGACACAATTCTTTTTTCAATTTTTCTTAATTCCTGGGGATCCTCCAAGAGTCCATCTTCTGTCACAAGATGAGCGTAACTCTTGGCTCTCTCCAGAAACTCCGTCAAATTGATTTTTACCTTTGGTGGGGACTTCCAGCCCAAGGGCGATTCCCCGGCCTCGGTATCTTTCGTTTGGTCTTTAACATTTTTGGTCTCGCTATCCTTTTGGCCATTCTCGGCCACCACATTTTGGGTCGCTGTCTTATCCGTCTTACTTGAAGTCGGTAGAGGGGGAAAAGATTCCTCATTCTTTTGGCCATTTTCGGCCACCATAATCTTGCTCTCGACTTTCTCTTGTTGTTGCTCCTTATTTTCAACAATTAGAGGGGGAAAAGACTCATCATCCTTTTCCGGTGGGCCCTTCCAAGGAGGGTCAAACAAAAGTTTCTTTTTCACTGACCGACTTGAGTCGGCCATTTTTTAAAATTTAAGCAACACAACGTCGCCAATATATTTCCTCCGTAAATCCAATGAGAATAGGGAGGGGAGGGAAAAGCGGGAGAAATAGGGGGAAACAAACCTCGCAAGGTTAAAGGAATAACCACAGTAATGGCAAATAAAATTAGCCTAATATGCCAAACAAAAATAACAAAACAGCTTACAATTCACAAAAAATTGCCTTTAGCGGTAAATTAACAATTTAAACAAAAGCAAAAACTAACCTCTTGAGAGGTTAAAAAAAAAAAAAAAAAAAAAAAAAAATTACCTAAAGGCGATAAACGATAAGTAGCTTTACAAAATTTACAAGATAAACTTTACACGTTAACAATAAAAAACGAAGGAGTCGCCTAAAATGGCTACTAAAAGAAAATAATGGGAAGGTGTGGACAATAAACGTTAATAGGACTTTAAAAAATTAAGTTTCTAACTATACAAATAAATAAATCAAACAAAAAGAGCGGAGAGTCGCCTAAAAGGCTACTTCCGTAAAAGTAATATGGGGAGGGGCTGGAAAAGAAAACGTTAAAGTGTGGAGGAAATCAGATAATATTCAGTTTACAAGTCGCGAGAAAATTACAAAATAAAAATAAAGTTTAAACAAAAATTAAATGTAGCACGTAAGGCAAAACTAAAAACTGAAAAATGAAAACAAAAATTAAGTCACACGGTCCGACCTAAACAAAAACAAAAATGGCGGCCAGAAAAAAAATACGAAAATAAAGTAACAAAAAGCTAGAAAATAAAATGAATAGAACAAAACAAGGAAACGAAAAATTAAATAAAATTAAAAACTTAGCTATACAAAAAGTGTCTTTAGCAGGAAAGCGGGTAAGTCAGAAGGAGAAGGTAACTTTTGTCAGTATTCCGTCAAAGACTGGACTGAAAAAAGACTCGACGCCACTCAAGAAATTGACGCCACTGAAATCGTCGAGTGAACTTGGTCGGTCAGTTTTATAATCCATTTCTCTACCCATAATCCATTTCCTTGGTCTATAAAAATTCCCCTCGAGGGCCTCCTCTCTTTTTTCCTTTAGAATGAGCTGAAGGTGGATTATTAAGACAGAGGTGAGTATTATTATTATTTTCTTTCTTTGGAACAGATTACTGCTTTGCAAGCCAGACACAAACGAACTCTCTTTTTTCCAGAGCCGCCGCTAGTCGCCCTTTCATGTTCACATAAAGCTAAACTATATACTTCCAAAATATAAATTAGAATAAACTTTTTTTTTCATAAAGTTATAAGAATAATTATATAACATTAAAAAAAATTGATGATCAAAATATGAATCCTATTGAGAATGTTTGCAAGTTACTAAATGAAAGCGCTAAGGAAAAGAAACCAACACACGTCGAAGAACTATGGACTAATTTGAAAGGAGAATGGGATAAAATATCCGCTAATGAATGCAAGACATTAATTCGCTCATGTAGCAAAAGATGTCAAGCTCTTATTGAAAGTAAAGGTTTTTCACATCAATTACTAATGAATTATGAACGCTATTTTCATTTGGATATGATGGATCCATTATAATAGTATGATTTTGTTAATCGTTCTGATGTTTTTGATAATCTATTTTTAATATTATATAATTTTTCTTATAACTTTATCAGAATAAGTTAATTGAGCTTTATGTTTTGGAATTATATAATTTACCTTTATATCTTATTTCTTCTTGATAAAACGTTCTATGAATCTTTAAAATAAAAAGTTATTTCACATTTAAACATTCTTTTAACATCGTTCTGGTCTTTAGGGTCGCTAATGTATTTTTACGGTCTCGAGATTATTTGTTTCATTTAAGGTTTCAGTACTATGTTGGAAAATTAAATTTGAATTCGTTTAGTTGAAATCCTGAATAAAACTCACTAGGAATAAGATTTTCTTACCCCCAACAGGAAGTAGTTTCGTAATATCGGAGTAAATGTATTATAAAAGAGAAGGAAATGAAACACGGAATAAACCACACTAGTTGTAGTTTTTTTTTACTCGTACAACGCAGGATCCTAATATCTTGCATAAATGAAAAACATATAAGAAGGAAATCAAACTCTCATAAAACCAAAATAGGATGTTTTTACCCTAACAACGCAAGAGACTACAATACCAAAACAAAATAAAAACCAGTTTCGTAATATCATTATAAACAAAATATAGAAGACAAAGAAATCAAACAGTGAATAAAGCAAACTAGGAGTAGACTTTATTACACCAAAAACATAAGATACCACAAAACAAGTAACAATTGGAGTAGATAGACTAAACTATCGCCCGGTTCACACTCCACCCACGTCTATTAAACAGGTGTAGAGGCTCATCCTTTGTTCCCTGTTTAGGATGTGGTTTCCGGTCTTTTCGAATCTTTTCACTCTTACGTAGCCCCCTGCACATCAGTGGCGTTACCGCCTTGCTCTGGGTGATATGATTAAAAAAAGATATTATGCTAAGAAACTGTTTGGTAATATCTTAACAAATGAAATATAGAAGAGAAAAAATCAAATGTAATGACAGTCTTATATATAACCCCAATATATCTGCATTGGCTGTCCGCGAGACAATTTTCTCATGATCTAAAAATTATAGGAAATTTCAATAACAGGCTTGGTGAATATACCATAGAATTTTTTTAAAATATGATTATTATATGAGTCCATGATTTTGTACATATTGTTGGTACAGGAGTAGGTAGTTTTATTCGTTTTCCTATCGATAATTTTACATAGATCGTTAATTTCATGAAAGCGTTTATACATTGACTTTAGAAAATATTGTCCGATATTAAAATTTGACAGTTTGCTGAAGTTGGGGCGGGGATTGAACTATATGTTTTTTTTTTCCATGTCTACATTTTAATTTAGTCATTTATACGTTACTTGTAATAGACAATTTTTCCTTAAGAAAATTTATTTGGAGAGAATTTTCATTTTTTATTTTTATTAAGGATATTGCTGTTAGATCAACTAATTCTAATGCCGACAGCGGTGAGCAGGGCCGTAGCTGAAGCTAAAAAACACCGGGCGCAGAGAAAATTTCCCGGATTTATTAGTTGACAATGTGATGACGTCATCAGTGTCATTCGTTTCCAGAAACTATGATGCTTGCGGATTTTTTTCGGCTATTCCAATGGAAATTAGGCACAGAACGGGAACGAAAGAAGGAAATCGGGTTCGGACGTTTTGATTACAATCAATCTTTTCTCCCAAAATTAATAAATAAACAAACAGATTTTTTACTGCGTTCATTCGGATGTTTTTCTTTCTTTGTTTGTTTCTTTCTTATTTCTTTGTTTGTTTGTTTGTTTCTTTCTTTGTGAATTGTTTAGTTTGATTTCTGACGAAGACATTTTTCCTTGCCCGGATTTTCACTATGATTGCACGGATCTGCCTGGACCCGTACCAGGTGTACCCGGTGAGGATCTGTTTCTCAATAGCAGTTGGGTGGTTAGAGTCAAAATTAATATCGGTGTCGTTTTTCATTGTCTTATGACATGGCTTACACCTTTCATTTTTGAGGCTAAAGGTGATGTTTAAATAATCAACTATTTCACGCCTAAAATAAATGTAAGTTTTATACCCTAATAATTTAAAAGTACAAAAGATTTTTTAGACCTTTTTGGTTAGTGGACCATTACTATTGGGAATGACAAATAGTCCATCTTCTAGGTATAGATCTACTATTCTACTAAGAGTGTCAAAAATATAAATATATACTCAATCAGTCACCTGGAATGAATCCTATGCACCCATAGGGATCTCAAAATTGTCATTAGGGATTAATTCAGGTGGAATGTTTAAGAACTACGAGTGATTTCCTAACTGTTACGATGATATTAGTCTCTTCATATCTCCACATCGTTGTTAGCAAAGTTACTACATTTTACCACGAGATTTCTGGATATAGAGAAATAATAATCTATGATATCAAATTTAATAAATGTCGCACTTATCATAAATTTTGACACACTATTTGAATGTGTCAGACAAATCTTTCTAGAGATTAGAACTGGCTGCAATCATTAATTTATTGGTTATTCTTTTACTATATTATTTTTAGATTAAACCTAATTCAGCTTTTGTAGGATTTACTCTTGAAACATCAGACAGCTCTTTCCGAGAAATTTTGGTAATTAAAAGAGAAAGGCCCACGGATAATTTGGAAAATTATAAATTCCAAGCCTACTCCTAATAGTCTTATCGGTAAATATAACTTATGCCTAGAAGAAAAAATTAGAATAATAAAATACAAAAAATCAAAGCAAACTATTAAATCAGAGAAATGAATTAGTGCTTAAATATCGGCATAAAAACGAATTTAAATTTCTATGACATATGTTTAACTGATTTAGCGACTATATTTTTATTTTTTTTCAATTCTCTCTATTTATTCTACTTCCAAAAATCCTTAATTAATTGGGTTTTTATTTTTTATGTAACTTCTTCCCTTTCAGACAAAACATTTCTACCGTCCTCTTAACCTAATCTTGTTCCCTTTGTATGATCAAAACCTTACTTCTGATACGAACTTCGTCCACTACGGGGTTGACAATACATATAACTAACATCGTCGTCTGTTGAAAAAGACTACTTACCATATGAAATTATTCGAAATTTAATGTTTAGTAAATATTTCCACTGTAAATAAATGCATGTACTCTTTTCACGTATCACTTTTAATATTTCAATTCCTGATATTATATTACTAAGATCTACTTGGTTTGTGTACCAAGAAATGTTACCTTACCACGTATTGTTTTCTCTATAAATACATGTGTGTGTGCGTGTATATCTAAACTTATTTGTAAATGGATCTGTTTCTCTGTGTGTGTGTGTCTGTGTGTGTCCCCCCGTGTCCGTTACCTATAGACTCCGAAACGGTTTGAGCGATTTTCTTGAAAATTTACACAGTTCTACTAGAAGTGTCTGCGAGTGTTCTTAGCTAGGGTTTGTGTCGAGGTACCCCCGATAAATAGCGAAAATCGATAATCGAAAAAATCTGGTTATAGAAGGAGTGGTCCGATTTTAATCAAATCATACACTCATAGAAGAAACGATATTCAGAAGTTTCAAGGTTGCAGTTCTTACAATAGTGCAGAAAATCAATAATATATATATATATATATATATATATATAAGGCAAGATGTTTGTATGTGTGTCTGTTTATCTGCCTGTATATCTGTATTTTTTCAGTCCTTTTATTTTAATTTTTGCTTCGGGTTTGGCTCTAACTAGGTATAATTGTAGTTCATAGTCTCAGCCATGATACCATTTACTCAGAGGACTTATTTAGCTTTCAAAATTCAGTTTACGATGAAAAAAACTTATTTGATATCGATACCAGGAAATCAAAATTTGACTTACATCCATTCATTTTTCTTTCAGTCTACGGTTTTGTTTTAACTGGAAAAACAACTATTGCGTTTTAGTGTTTCGGGCCAAGGTCCTAAGAGTTTGAGTTTCAGGATCATGGATTAGTTTTAAAGCGTTCATTACACCCGAGCAACGCCGGGCTTTACTGCTAGTATATATATATATATACTGTCATCCTCAGACAGATCTGTTTCGCTGTATCACAGCTC
This sequence comes from Ascarosepion bandense, assembly GCA_037127315.1. Lineage (NCBI taxonomy): Eukaryota > Metazoa > Mollusca > Cephalopoda > Sepiida > Sepiidae > Ascarosepion > Ascarosepion bandense. The sequence continues at coordinate 964,590 of JBBBDQ010001509.1, forward strand.
ATCAGTATGGATAGACTCCGATTGATTTTTGACCCAGGATTGAAACCCGACCGAATAGGCGTCAGTCGGCGATTCTACCTTTGGGCTACGGGCGTTCGGTGGAAGAAGGCAGCCCTTTTAGCTCATACATTATCATTATACGCGCCCAATCGATAGTGCTCTAATTCATTTTACTGAATGAGCGATGCGTACAAATAAATACACCTTAAATATGTTGTATTTCTGAAACACCCAAACACGTTTTATAGAAAAGAACTGAAAAAACCTGGACTATGTAATCTTTTTTATTGATTGCCTAACTTACAAATAAGAGGATACATATGTTAAACTATGCAAAGTTCATTTTTATTCATTCAAGAATTTTTTTGTGTCACTAGATTCGTTATCAATAATTCTAAATTACCTGTTAATTTATGCAAATATGTCTGGCAAATTCCGTCATTTTTATTTGCTGTAATTAAATTTGAGTCACTTCAAAAGAGCAACATTATTAATATTCAAGTAATAGTGAGTATAATTTTAACAAAAAGGTAAAATTGCCATAAAATAGAAATTGTAATATTCCATGAATTTAGTTTAAAAAATGCAGTGGATATCGACTCGGAACACGACACCGGGGTGCCGATTTCAAATTCCAGTTGAATTCATTGCATTCACTTACGCGCAAATATCCTTGGGAAAGGTATTAATCCGTCTCTTCCTTCCAGTTATGGGTTAGATAACAGGACAGATTGGGTTCTATAGCCTTGGCTGGCAACCAGTCTACCGTAGAAAGCAATGGCAACCTACTACAGGATAATCTTCTGCACAGTCAGTCATGTCTCTTTCGAGACATGATCCCCTAAACGCCTGTATCACGTATAGCACTTAACTGACTGACTGAATATAATACCTGAAAACATGATTATGTCTTCTACTGGGCATAACGTGGGGGATAGGTTTTCCATTGCTATAAAGTAATAAATTGATCCCCCACTAATTACTACGGATTAATACAATACATCTCTTCCATTCAGCTATAGTTTAAAGAGCAGGATAGAAAATCTTCTGCCCAGTCAGTCATGTCTCTTTCGAGACATGATCCCCAAAAAGCCTGTATCACGTATGGCACTTAACTGACTGAATGTTGCTATAATAAAGCCAAAAGAGATTTTTGAAAATTGTTCTGATCCTCAATTATCCATTAAGTAATTTTGCATCAAAAGAAACGTTATTAAATGTTGTTGTGGTGTTGCTCCATCACGTGACCGGGTTCACTTATATATATATATATATATATATATATAGAGTGATTCGGGTGAAGGAAGAAGTCTGTGTGAGCTGAGCTCTACTGTTAACCTGTATTATTTGCTGACTCAACCAGCCATATTGTTGCGATCTAACACGGACTATTATATTGTATCTACCGAATAAGATATTATTTAATCATCTGTGTATTGTTTAACATCTCGACGATACAACAAATGTAAAACAAATAAAATATTTGAAGAAAATAGCGACATTAGCGATTTTTAAAAAGTCACAGTAATTCTGGATAGATATTAAAATTAATGTTTCTATCGTTATGGTCGGTATCAAATCATTTTACGGAAGGAAAAAACACTTCTTTTGCTTTCTTTGTGTCGTGTCCCTTAAGATTGTAGGTGATCATGGTCTTCCACGTCTCCAGTTACCTGGTGAATTTTAGCAAGCTTATTCCTGTTCAGTCAGTTAAGTGCCATACGTGATACACGCTTGGGCGATCAAGTCTCGAAAGAGAGATGACTGACTGGGCAGAAGATTATCCCGCAGTAGGTTGCCATTGCTTTCCGACCAAGGCTATAGAACACAATCTGTCCAATTATTTAGCACATTAACTGGAGGGAAGAGACGGATTAATACATTTCCCAAGGGTATTTGTGCGTGAGTGAATGCAAGGAATGTGCGTTGTGGTCCAGTGGATTTCTGGATTTCTCGGAACGAGAAATCGGAGAGCCGAGTTCGAAATCCAGTTGAATTCATTGCATTCACTTACGCGCAAATACCCTTGGGAAAGGTATTAATCCGTCTATTCCTTCCAGCTATGGTTTAAATAACAGGACAGATTGGGTTCTATAGCCTTGGCTGGAAACCAGTCTACCGCGAAAAGCAATGGCAACCTACTGCGGGATAATCTTCTGCCCAGTCAGTCATGTCTCTTTCGAGACATGATCCCCCAAAAGCCTGTATCACGTCTGGCACTTAACTGACCGACTGAATATAATAGTTGGAAACATGATTAAGTCTTCTACTGGGCATAAAGTGGGGGATCGGTTTTCCATTGTTATAAAGTAATAAACTGACCCCCCATTAATTACTACTCATTAATATAATACATATTTGCCCCTCTAGTTCCGAGTCAAATAACAGGACAGATTGGATTCTATAGCCTTGGTTGTCAACCAGTCTACCGCGAAAAGCAATGGCAACCTACAGCGGGATAATATTCTGCCCAGTCAGTCATGTCTCGAAAGAGACATGATCGCCCAAGCGTGTATCACGTATGGCACTTAACTGACTAATTTCTCCTGTTATCTCACCCGAAACACGCTTTGTTATCCACTTGCTCAGACCCTGACTCACCTTCTCTCTATCTGACATGTGAGTGTCAGATTCTCTAATCCGTCTTTCTTTATTATATGTCCTTGTGCTAAGGTTTCAGAACATTCGTAAAATTTCGAAAAAAATAAAACTCAAAAAAATAAAATTCAAAAATGGAATAAAAGTGATTTATTCTTATTTTCTTAACGTTCCCAATCTATTAAAACCGCTTTGTTTGGTTTAGTATGAATTCATAGAAAATAAGCAAAAGTTGTCACTCGAATTAGTCTCATTATTGGAGAAAGAGGAAATACTCCAACGATGGGAAGAATATAAAAAAGTTCTCTTCCACGACAAGAGAGAGCAACCAATAATAGGCAAAGATGAGGACGGACCGGAAATATTAAAGTCTGAAGTGGAAGCTGCAATAGCCACAATGAATAGAAACAGTAGCTGTACCAGCCGGCATAGTCATAGAGCTGCTAATAGCCCTGGAAGAATTTGGTAGAGAGAAAATTCCATAAATAATAAATGAAATTTAACATAGTGGTGTAATACCAGATGACCTCAATAAGTCGATCTTCATAACACTGCCAGGAACAAACGAGGGCGAACTCAATAGAACCACCAGTGTAATGACCTATATAACAAAACTGATCGACCGAATCCTGGTGAATAGTGCGAGAAGCAGAATAAGTCCAGAGATAGGACAAGAACAGCGCGATTTCGTCAAAGACACTGAAACAAGGAACACCATATTTATGATTAGGAGGCTCTCTGAAAGGGCAATGCAAATGAAGAAGGACTTGTACCTATGTTTTATTGATTATCCAAAGGCGTTTGACAAAATACGCCGAAAAGAATTGATGGAGATACTTGATAGCTTCGAAAGACCTAAGTGTAATCAAGAATCTCTACTGGCAGCAAACGGCCTGCATACGAACAGGTAATGAATTCAACAATTACACTAAGATTGAAAGGGGCGTAAGACAAGGATGCTTCTTTTCACCGGATCTATTCAATTTATACAGCGAGACTATTCTGAGAACCCAAAAAGTTATGTCAGGATTCGTCATCGGAGGCCACAATTTAAACAATGTAGGGTACGCAGAGGATACAGTGACTATAGCAGACACAGAAAGTAAACTACAGGACCTCCTACAGAAGAGAGTGACTACAAAAAAAGGGCAGCCCAAAGTACCAAACACAGGTGAGGGACAATAAAATCAAGCAGGTACAGAAATTTAAATACCTGGGAAGTGTTCTAACAGAAAACGGAAAGTGCAACACTGAAATCCGAAGGCGAATTGGCATAGCGAAGGAAGCATTCCACAAGTTAGGTAAAGTATTAAGAAAAAGGGTAATTTCGCTAGAAACAGAGAGTAGAGTACTGCATTGCTATGTGAGGTCAGGTCTTCAATGTGGCAGTAAATGTTGGACAATATCTTCGAAGATAAAAAAAAATATTTGAAGCAGCTGAAATGCGGTTCCACAGAAGGATGCTGCAAACCGAACATGTGAGCAATGACGAAATTTTGGAAAGGATGGAAACGAAAAGGAAAGGTCAACAAAGGTTCCTGGGACATGCAATGATGAAGGAGGGCTTGGAGAACCTGATACTAACAGGCCAGATAGAGGGAAAAAGAGACAGGGGAAAGCAGCGGATAACATATTTGAAGGACCTAATCAGGTGGATGATGGAACGAGGGTTGCGTGGTGCAACAGGAGTAAACGTGCTAAGAGCCTCCAGAGATAGGAGATGTGGAGATGTGGAAAGCCATGATCGCCTACGTCCTGAAAAGACATGGCACATAAAAGAAAAAGAAGACTAGTTCGGTAGGAATGTCCGTATGTGCCGGTGGGCGTCTCGAGGTTGATAAGTTGACGCTTCATGCTTCATGCTGTGCGCGTCGTTTCTCTCTTATTTCTCTATTTTTTTTGTTTTTGTTTTTGCATTTTTTTTCTTCGCTTACCTGACATCGCAGTTGCTGTTAACTTTTGCTGACCGATCGTCATTCGTCTCGTTCCTACTGCCAAGGCAGTATTTTTCTGATGCAAAATATTAGTTTCCTTTTCGTTTCCATCCTTTCCAAAACCTCACCATTGTTCACCTGATCGGTCCATGATAGTATCCTTCAAAAAAACCACATTTCAATTGCTTCAAGTTTTTTCTTTAATCCTTAAGATTGTCAAGCATTCACTGCCATATTGAAGAACAGACATAACATAGCAACCCAGTGCACGTTTCTTTGTTTCTAGTGAATTTTCCTGTCTCTTAATACTCTTCTCAGCTTCTGGAATGCTTCTTTTGCCATCATAATTCGCCTTTGGATTTCAGTGTCACACTTTTACGTTCTGTTAGAACACTTCCCAGATATTTAAATTTTCGTACCTGGTTGATTTTAGTGTCCTCCACCTGTAGTCGATATTTTGGGCTCCTCTTTTTGCTTTCTGTCTGTTTTCTTCAACGACCTTCTGTAAGAGATCTTTTAGTTTTTTTTTCTGTGTATGAACCAGCATTGTAACATCTGCGTATCTTAAATTGTTCAGACTCTAGCCGCCAATCATGAATCCATACATCACTTCTAGGGCACTATTCAAGTCAATGCGTAGTAACGAATTCAGATAAAAAAAAGTTTTTCGAAAAAATCTGAAGTAATTGTAATAGCATATAAGATACAAATAATTTCAATATCAGAATAAATATGATAAGAAATGCTCCTAGTCATAATTAACCCATAAAATAAGTTTCTAAAATGAAATACCATTAAATGCAAATCATCTATTTATATACCTACTGTTGACCCTCTAGGGCCATTCGTATCATATTTGATACAGTATTTCCCTATCAGGAAACATTTGGTATTTCCCTATAAGGAAACATTTGGTATTCATTCACTGAGCAGTCAGTACTGCTTTCATTTGAAATTTATAAAATATTTCTCTTAAAAAATGTTTCAGGAAAATATTTCTTTCAAGGCTTGTTTTCATACTGTATCAAATATGATACGAATGGCCCTAGAGGGTTAATAATATAATATGATTAAGGCTTCTACTTGTCATAAAGTGGGGGATCGGTTCTATATTGTTATGAAGTAATAAACAGATCCCCCACTAATATGATACGAATGGCCCTAGAGGGTTAATAATATAATATGATTAAGGCTTCTACTTGTCATAAAGTGGGGGATCAGTTCTATATTGTCATGAAGTAATAAACAGATCCCCCACTAATATGATACGAATGGCTCTAGAGGGTTAATAATATAATATGATTAAGGCTTCTACTTGTCATAAAGTGGGGGATCAGTTCTATATTGTTATGAAGTAATAAACAGATCCCCCACTAATATGATACGAATGGCCCTAGAGGGTTAATAATATAATATGATTAAGGCTTCTACTTGTCATAAAGTGGGGGATCAGTTCTATATTGTTATGAAGTAATAAACAGATCCCCCACTAATATGATACGGATGGCCCGAGAGGGTTAATAATATAATATGATTAAGGCTTCTACTTGTCATAAAGTGGGGGATCAGTTCTATATTGTTATGAAGTAATAAACAGATCCCCCACTAATATGATACGGATGGCCCGAGAGGGTTAATAATATAATATGATTAAGGCTTCTACTTGTCATAAAGTGGGGGATCAGTTCTATATTGTTATGAAGTAATAAACAGATCCCCCACTAATATGATACGGATGGCCCGAGAGGGTTAATAATATAATATGATTAAGGCTTCTACTTGGGTCATAAAGTGGGTGGGGGATCAGTTCTATATTGTTATGAAGTAATAAACAGATCCCCCACTAATATGATACGAATGGCCCTAGAGGGTTAAGGCTTATATCATAAAAGTGGGTGATCAATTCTATATTGTTATGAAGTAATAAACAGATCCCCCACTAATATGATACGAATGGCCCTAGAGGGTTAAGGCTTATACTGGGCATAAAGTGGGTGATCCCCCAATTCTATATTGTTATGAAGTAATAAACAGATCCCCCCACTAATATGATACGAATGGCCCTAGAGGGTTAATCTGTATGCCAGTCATCCCCTCTAAAAAAGCCATAAATTGATCTATCGAAAACCCTTTTTGATCAGTAAAAATAGGTAAAAAAGATTCGTAAATGGTTTACAAAGTTCAGTTAGTTTTACTAGGAAGCGTAGATTAACTTTTTTTTCTTTCTTGACTTCTTTTTGACTAAATAAATTTTTTATTATTTAACATGAAAAAACGTCATAATTCTAAAACCAATTTAATGATTAGAGTAGCAAATATTGAAAATATTATATATATATATATATATCTATATATATATATATATACGCTACTGGCCATGATTATTAAGCCACCCCAGTGTTTAAAAAATATTATGTATTTCATCATACTTTTTAGTATTTATTGCCAAGTGAATCATTGTAAATGCAAATAGAATGGTTCTCTGTTTAATACTACAAAATAACCTGTGCAGCAAATGAATTTAAAAATATTTAATAATTACCTGTATTGCAGGTTCATCAATGAAAGAACGAAGAAAATTTAGAGTGATTCGGGCGAGTTCATCTTTGCTTTCTTACCTTGTAAAATTTTGCAAAGTAATAATAACAAAAGAACCATTCTATTTTCATTTAGAATAATCCACTTGCCAATAAATACTAAAAATAGTATGAAATACATAGTTTCAATCTACAGGGTGCGATGAGTAAATTGTCGCTATTTGCCTTGTAAAACTTTGCAAAGTAATAATAACAAAAGAACAATTCTATTTTCATTTACAATTGTCCACTTGGCAATAAATACTAAAAATAGTAGGACCATATCGAATTTGCGCGAGATACTAGATTAGCAACTAGATCCCACCCTTTTACAGTGAAACCGATAAAATGCAACCGCAACTTCTACTCCAACAGTTTCTTTCCTCGCACTTCCCGACTGTGGAATTCCCTTCTACACGATTGCTTCCCCGACGGATACAATCTCCAGGAGTTTGAATGTAAGGTCAATAAACACCTAACACACTAACCTGCTCCCATTCTATCAAACACTCTTCCCATCTGCCCAACCCTCATCCTCGGTATCCTTACTCATCTGTCACCTTCCTCCTGACATTCCCTATGTCTAACCACTCTTTCTCTTTACCTTCCCCTATGTAGCCCCATGCGCAATTAGTGGCAATGGAATGCCTTGCTTGGGGTGAGATGATTAAAAAACAAAACATGCATTATTTTTTTTAAGATCCTCGGTATCCTTACTCATCTGTCACCTTCCTCCTGACATTCCCTATGTCTAACCACTCCTTCTCTTTACCTTCCCCTATGTAGCCCCATGCGCAATAGTGGCAGTGGAATGCCTTGCTTGGGGTGAGATGATTAAAAAAAATATATACACCATTTTTTTAAAAAAACTGGGTCGGCCTAACAATTAGGACCGGTAGCGCATATATATATATATATATATATATATATAATTAAATTTTTTGAACATATTTCTTAATCGATACTCGTATTTTTAAGAAAAATAAAACCTTTATAAAAAACTGAATATATACTCAAATGCGTGTATCGATCCAAAGTAATCTTCAAACAGATAAATTAAATAAACCGTTTGGTAAGTATATTTCTTCAATCTCCGGAATGTTCCGTAATATATATTTACGCTCTCACACCCTGATTGAGCACTCTGGAAAAATAGTAGACTTTGATAAACAGTAGCTATTATGGCATTTACGCATCGCTCATTCAGTGAAATGAATTATAGTGCGCTAGCTATTGTGCGCGTATAATGATTAATGATGCGTTAAAAAGTCTGCCTACTTCCACCGAACGCCTATAGCCCAGTGGTAGAGTCGCCGACTGACGCCATTTCGGTCGGGTTTCAATCCTGGGTTAAAAGGCAATCGGTGTCTAACCGTACTGATGAGCTGTGATACGGCGAAACAGATCTGTCTGCGGATGACTATATATATATATATATATATATATATATATATATATATATATATAATTCTGTTAAAATATCGTCGAACTGTAAATATATCACTGTATCGAAATTAGAGTTTTAAATCTTAACAAAATTGTAAGCTATAACTTCAACAGTACTAAAAACTATGATGATTTCAACGTGTGTCAACGTGTTGCCGAAAATTCTACTTATAAAAAACTGTTAAAATCTAATGTCTATGGAAAAATTAATAATAATTTAATGGAAAATATATGCAAACATATGCAAATTATAGTCGATATGAAAATAAATATATACTAATGAAAGTCGACATATGAATAAAAAAGTTGAAGGAGGTGATAAAAAAGAATGTTTATTGAAAAATCTTAATATTTTGATAAGAAACAAAATACAAAATCACATCAATATAGGTATAAAAATAATGTTTCAATAATAAGTGTCTAAACTAATTTAAACCATCACTTGATAAATAAGAACGTTGATTGAATGTCAAACACAATAAAAACTTATAGAATTAAATTCTGAATTAATTCTGGTTAGAAATAATTCAGCAGATTCTTTTACAAATAAAAAAATAACGTTAAATTTTAAAACGCAATAGAGAAAGAAAATTGTGTCCATGGAAATATTCACAATAATAATTACACAAAATAACATTGACACTAAAATGTAAAATAGTATTTGATGTAATTCTGGGCCTAAACTATATTACTCGATTATCTCCACCTGACCTTTGAAAATCTTTTTTCTCTCAAAGGTAGGTATAAGAATTAGTGTGAATTAGTATAGGAACTATTTTCTTTCTGTCAAAGGCACGGTGTGATGGAATGTAATCTTTACTTTCGATTTATAATCCAGTGGAATATTTATATTTGTTGAGATTGTCAAGCATTCACCGCCATGTTGAAGAACAGACATAACATAGCAATCCAGTACTATTTTCTTTGTTTCTAGTGAAGTTTTTTGGCCATCTCATTTTGCCTTCAGGTTTTAATGTCACACTTTTTAACTTCTGTTACTTTTTTTAAAAAAAAATTGATAAAAACACTATAAAAACATAAAGAAGTTGAAGAAAAAAAAAGGTTTATAGAAAAAGTCATAATATGGTAATTGTAAATATTCAACAACATAACCTCAACATATGACTGAAAAGTAAATTTTGAAGTAATTCTGTTTTACAATAAACCTTCAAGTTACAATAAAAAAAGACTAAACAATTTTGATTAGAAATAATATTCAAAATATCGTTGATGAAAGAATCGAAAGTAAGACTGGATAAATCGATGTTCCTGTTGTATATATCTACCTATATACCGTAATATTATGTCCCTATCTTCTTAAATATGTAAACACTATTGGAGTAAAAAGAAGAGTAGAGTTATTATACTGACTAGTACTTCACTAGCAATGTATCTACGTCACGCAGCGTGCGAGTTTTGTGTTTGTTGATGTACTATTATGTACTATTATTCCCAACCATCGTTTTGATAATTACTCATTCTTTTAGGGTTAAAACAGCTTTTAAATAATCTGTCAAATCATTTTACGAAGAAAAGAAATAAAATTCAAATAAGTCTTGAGTAAAATGATGCAAAAAGTGTGGATGGAAAAAAACCTTCTACAATTTTAATGAGAAATTATATTCAAAATAGGGCTGATAAATCAATAAAAAAGTCTGAAGATCACAGGCATTTCAATTTTTAATCAAATTTATTTATTAAAAAATATCATTAAATAAAAAAAGAAGAAAAAAACCATAATAATCTGAAAAAAAAATGAAAACAATGTGTTCATTAACATTTCATAATATTCTTTATAATCATATCGCCCCAAGCAAGGCATTTTACTGCCACAGTTTTGCAGGGGTTTACATAGGAGGAAAGTTATGAAAGAAAATGACAGGTTACAGGGTGTGTCGGGAAGTGGGTAAGAGAAGGATGAGAATACTGATGAGAATGGAGTGGACGGAGAAAGGAGCATGAGAGACAAAATGACGGTTAGCAGGATAGGAGATGACTATTGACATTACATTTAAATTCTTAGAGATTGTAGCTGTCGGCCTATCTATTTTTTTTATAATCATATCGCCCCAACCAAGGCATTTCACTGCCACTGTTTTGCAGGGGTTTACATAGGAGGAAAGTTATGACAACGAGTGACAGGTTATAGGGGGTGTCAAGAAGTGAGTAAGAGAAGGATGAGAATACTGATGAGAGTGGAGAGGATGGGGAAAAGAGTACGAGAGAGAAAATGCAGGTTAGTGAGATAGGAGATGACTATTGACTTAACATTTAAATTCTTGGAAATTATAGCTGTCGGGAAAGCAAGTAAATGGAAGGGAATTCCACAGGCGGGAAGGGCGAGAAACTAAGATACTGGAGTAGAATTTGCGTTTACAAATTATTGGTTTTACTGCAAAAGGTTGGGAACTAGTTGTTAATCTTGTGGCTCGAGTAAATTTATACATAGGGGTCACTATTGAGCTAAGTTCACCGGAGCAGAAGCCGTGAAAGTATTTGTAGAAGAGACACAGGAAAGCCACATTGCGCCGGTGAGAAAGTGACTGTATCCGAGCTGTCAAGTCGGGATCTATCAGATTACAGATTCTCCATTAGATTTTGTCAAGGACAACTAGGTGGATAGCAGGAGCAACCGACCAGATATAGCTGTAGTATTCAATGCACGTGCGGATGGTAGATTTATATATATGCAGGATTGTTTCAGGCGGAAAAAAACTTTCTGGCCCTCCACAGAGAACCGACTTCTTAGCAGCGGATTTAGCTATGGATTCGATATAGTCATTCCACTTGAGGTCTGTTGTAAGAGTTAAGCCGAGGAGGCGCAGTGTTTTGCTTTCAGGGAGACTATCCTGATCCATGCCAATGGAGGTAGGAGCGATTGTGATGAAATTTTTTTTCAAGTACTACGTTACATAAGATATCAAGCAAATATTTTGTAAATTGTTCAGACTGTTCTCAACTTTATTTCCATAACAACATTCACGATTATTCGACTGTTGTAAGCTTCGGCCTTCTTCAGGTGATTGAAATTTCGAACCGATCCCTTTTATTTCGAGCATTGGGATAGATTGTTCTCGATCTATGAACCATGCTACTTCCGGATGTCTTAGTTTCACTTTAACTCAACTGTAGACGTTATTTGTTCACCATTGCTGTAGCCACGTATTGAACTCACAATTCTTTCGGTCAGTTCACTGGATCTAACCATCGCTTTTATCCACTGGGTCATTTTACGAAATGGAATGATCGTTAAATGCCAAATATAAATGAGAGACGAAGAAAATAAAAAAGGAAAGAAGTTATGAAAAACGTCACAATATTTTGATGTTATTTTTTATGAAAAACTTTAATGAGAATAAAGACTCAAAGGGGATATGTTTTAAGAGAAGCTTTTGAAATGTCAACCATAATTCTTTGATATAAGAATCGAATAGGGTTTGAAGAACTGGTGATCCTAAAGAAACATATCTAATCCGTGTAACAAAGCCCACAACATTAAATCTAAAACACTATAAGAATTGAGGGAAAGTAGGAAAAAAACATGGTTGCAAGAATGGTATCAATATTAATATGAGAATAAACATTATATCTTAAAGAAGTTAAGATCCTAAATTATCCAAAAAACTGCTTAACATAAATGTAACATCACTGAATGCAAAAATACAATAAGATTGTATGAAATAAGGAAAAGGTACTGTTATAAGAAAGGCTGCAATATTTAAAAATTTAAATACCTAGGAAGTGTTCTAACAGGAGATGGAAAGTGCCACACAGAGATCCGAAGGCGAATTGGTATTGCGAAGGATGAGTTCCAGAAGCTGAGTCAAGTACTAAGACACAGGAAAATTTCACTAGACAAAAGAAGAGAGTGCTAGATTGCTATGTGATGTCAGTTCTTGAAGAATACGGCTGGACAATATCATCGAAGATGCGGAAAAAAACTTGTAGCAGCGGAAATGTGGTTCTACAGAAGGATACTGCGGATATCATAGACCAAGCATGTGAGCAATGATGAGATTTTGGAAAGAATAGTAACGAAAAGAAAATAGTGCGCACAAGGAAAAGACAACTAAAGTTCCTAGGACATGCAATGAGGAAGGAGGGCTTGGAGAACCTGATACTGATAGGCTAGGGAGAAGGAAGAAGAGACAGAAAAAGGCTGCGGATAACATATTTGAAGGCCCTGAGCAGGTGAATGACAGAAGGGATGTTGCGTGGTGTAACAGGAGAAAGCGTGCTAAGAGCCATCAGGGATAGGGAAACATGGAAAGCCATGGTCGCCTACGTCCTGAAAGGACAGGGCACATAGAAGAAGAAAGATATACACAGAAGATTAATATAATAATAAAGCGTATTCTCGATAAAAAAATCAATGTAATATTTGAGGAACTTATGATCTTAACTAATCCATCAAATCATTTTACGTGAAAGAAAGTTTTATCAAATGCAAAAATACAATAAATATTTGAAAGAGATAAGAAAGAAAGTGGTTTTATATCTAGACGAATTTTTTCATTCCAACAAAAGAAAATAGGTAGTTGTATAATATGAAGATCAAAGTGATCTTAAAAGAAAAAAAAAACAAACAGGAAAATCTAATAATAGTTTTTATAAAAAGGAAACCAAATCGAATAACAAGAAACAATAAAACATTGAAAGAAATAAAGAGAAAGTAATGTTAAAAAATACCACACTTTTTAGGATCATAGGTGATAAAATATGAAGTCTAAAGTGATATTTCAAGAAAACAATATTCGAGATAATCCATTAGTTCATTTTACAAAAGAAAGAACTGTAGTTAAAAAGGAACCAAAAACAACATAGTACAAACACCGGTCTTATATATATATATATATATATATATATATATATATATATAACAGCGCATTTTAAGGCATTTTTTATGTTAAATCCAAACATTGTACTCATTTTTCTAATCAGATCAAAATTTTAAGTTGAAAATAAATACAATTATACTACTGTTCTGTACATATAGAACAGTATCATAACTATTTACTTTTTTGTTGAATTAAACAAATAATGCTAAATTTAGGGCAAATATATATGAAGACAAGCTCACATTGTGCCATTGTAAACTGCAAAATATACAAAAGAAGTTATTTCTGGGTGAAAAGTCTTTTCAGGGACTTCTTGTGCTTTTGTGCAGGGCTACACTTTTGTTCAGGCTTTGGCTCGCCCCCACGTATATTTTTTGTGCATTCATCGCATAAATTACGTTTTTTAGAATTACAGCACAAATTTGTTTTTGTTTTTTAATTTGGAATGTATATGTGTTTTCGAACTTGAAGTTGTCTCCTACGAAAAACATTACAAATAAGAGGATACCCCACTCCTTTAATAAGCAAGGGTTTCCAACTGGCTGAAAAAAATGCTATTAGAATCCCTTCGGAATAAAAAAAAAACATGAACAAGAAGAAAATATTCTAGTTATACGTTTCCACACGCAACAAACACGCACGCATGTGAACTTTCTTACCTATTTTCTAGTTATGTATATGTACACGATATTTTGGCCATAAAAAACAAACAAAAACAAACAAACGGATCTCCATCTGGAAAGTCAGAGTTTTATTCACCTGAAGAAAGGCAAATTTAGACTCGAAACACGTGTAGGGACACAAATACCATTATGGACACTTAATATATTTTGCAAAAAGCAAGTAACATTAATAATAATAACAACAAAAAATCTACACTTTAAACAAAATTTTCACGGCATCTCACACTTTTTTCTTTGATATATATATAAAGAGTGTGGACATCATTTTAATTTAACCCGAGGAACCTTTCGGCCAACACTTGTCAAGGGTCACGTTGGCAAAATTTCATAAATAGGTAAGGAAGAGGACACAACAAAATGGATTATTTGCAATACTGGGAGAAGATGGAATTCGCTTAAAAATAAATTTATTAAAGAATATTAAAAAGTGAGGGGGGTGTAAACATATAAATTCCACAAGAGTGAAAATAAAAAGAAAAAAGGTTACACTCACAAACTCGCCAGTAATTGCAAAGAGCGTAAGAACTGCTCTTTCTGCCTGCACAGGCTCGGCTGTTGGATTTTAAGGCAAACGGCCTCCAAAATACGTAGCTGATATGACGAACGAGCACTGTGCAAGACAGAAAACCAACTGTCCTCATAAGAGGAGGCACAAGCCGGATTGTCCAACAGGTGTTGGCCGATTGCTGAATCAAGCACGGCCTGAGTCGTCCTTTTATTGCTATTGGAATTGCCCAAACGTAAATTCGCGGGGACATGCTGCGCAACCCGTGTCTCCAATCTCAGATCGGTTCGTCCTATGTATGCTGCATCGCAACAGCATTTAAATGTATACACAACAGAATTTTTACGAAAATAGGACAACCGATCCTTAACAAAAGATGGAAACACAGGCCTTGTTTTATAAACAACGCGCAATTTTACTGAAAAATAACCCGACGAAACATTAGCCGAAACTTTTTCAGTAACAGCAAGACATTGTCTACCAAGCCAAGGTAATTTTAGATATAAAGGACACTCTTCTAAGATTAATAAGGAACAAATATACTCTGAGTTTGAGTTATTGTACCCCCAAATTGTCATCATGTTCCAATATCTTCTGAAAAGTGCTCTGAGGTTAAGGCCAGTTTGCTTGAGTCTGCTATCGAGTACACTTCGCTCAGTTGTGAGAAAGATTCTCTTGACTGGTGTGGTGTACATTACCGCACAATTGGGTCCTTGCGTGCTCGTGGTGACATTTATATTACTAAGCCTGATAAAGGTACTGGCGTTGTTATACTAAATTTGGCCGATTATCATTCTAAAATGAATGAAATTTTGAATGACCGTTCAAAGTTTACCGTTATCGGTCCAGCCGATAAATTTGATAGCACTGTTAAGACAGAGGCTAAAATTCAACGTTGGCTTCTTACTTTATATAAACAAGGTATTATTTCCAAAGACATCTACAATAGGATTAGGCCTGCGGGCTCTCAGCGACCCCGAATGTATGGCCTTCCTAAAGTCCATAAGGAAGGAGTTCCTCTCAGACCCATACTTTCTATGGTGGGGTCTATTCAGCATGAGTTGGCCAAGTGGTTGGCCGAGATTATCCAACCTCTGTCTGTTGCTTTGTCTACTTATAGTGTCCCTGACTCCTTTAGTTTTTCCAAATTGGTTAGAAATTTGGAGTTTTCTTCAAACGAAAAGTGTATGGTTTCGTTTGATATTGTCAGTTTATACACTAACGTCCCGTTATTAGAGAGTATAAACATTTGTGCTGACATGTTGTATCGAGGTGGTTTTGGCCCTGCGATTATTCCCGAGGAAATTTTCTTGGAGTGTATGCGGTTGGCTACTGAAGGAGTCGAGTTCAGTTTCAATGGGATTATGTATGCACAGACGGACGGTGTCGCTATGGGGAGTCCTTTGGGTCCTTTCCTGTCTAATATCTTCGTGGGATATTACGAACGTGTGCTATTCGAGAAGGTCAATGAACCTTTATTTTATCGACGTTTCGTTGATGATACCTTCTCAATATATAACAGCACATCTGAAGCTGAACAGTTTTTAGTTCAGCTAAATTCCCTACATCCTTCTCTTCAGTTCACTATGGAGATGGAGAATGACGGAGGTCTTCCATTTTTAGATGTCTTTGTTCAGCGTAGGGATAATGTTTTCGTAACATCTGTTTCGTAAACCGACCTTTACAGGTCTATATACGAATTGGAACTCTTTCGTCCCTAAGTCCCGTAAAATTGGCCTAATAGAAACTTTGGTTCACCGTGCCCTGAATATTTGTTCTCCTGAATGCTTGGCCAGCGAATTAACACGCCTGCATGATATTTTTGAGGGGGAACGGGTACCCTATTAATTTTGTGAGACGGGTCATTGCCCGTAAAATTAAACGGTTTAAAGAACCAAAAGTTGAAGGGCCAAGTCGCTGTCCTATATATCTAAAATTACATTGGCTTGGTAGACAATGTCTTGCTGTTACTGACAAAGTTTCGGCTAATGTTTCGTCGGGTTATTTTTCAGTAAAATTGCGCGTTGTTTATAAAACAAGGCCTGTGTTTCCATCTTTTGTTAAGGATCGGTTGTCCTATTTTCGTAAAAATTCTGTTGTGTATACATTTAAATGCTGTTGCGATGCAGCATACATAGGACGAACCGATCTGAGATTGGAGACACGGGTTGCGCAGCATGTCCCCGCGAATTTACGTTTGGGCAATTCCAATAGCAATAAAAGGACGACTCAGGCCGTGCTTGATTCAGCAATCGGCCAACACCTGTTGGACAATCCGGCTTGTGCCTCCTCTTATGAGGACAGTTGGTTTTCTGTCTTGCACAGTGCTCGTTCGTCATATCATCTACGTATTTTGGAGGCCATTTGCCTTAAAATCCAACAGCCGAGCCTGTGCAGGCAGAAAGAGCAGTTCTTACGCTCTTTGCAATTACTGGCGAGTTTGTGAGTGTAACCTTTTTTCTTTTTATTTTCACTCTTGTGGAATTTATATGTTTACACCCCCCTCACTTTTTAATATTCTTTAATAAATTTATTTTTAAGCGAATTCCATCTTCTCCCAGTATTGCAAATAATCCATTTTGTTGTGTCCTCTTCCTTACCTATTTATGAAATTTTGCCAACGTGACCCTTGACAAGTGTTGGCCGAAAGGTTCCTCGGGTTAAATTAAAATGACGTCCACACTCTTTAGAGCTATTAGTTATTTCTGTGGGTACAATTCCCTATTCATATATATATATATATATATATATATATATATATACACTACCGACCATAAGTTTGGGACCACTTATATTTATTCTCTAAGATAAAGAAATAACAAATTTCATGCCTTACAAGAATAAAAAATATATTTCATTGTTGCTCACAATTGTACAATAACAAAAAAAAAAATTACATAGAG
This sequence comes from Ascarosepion bandense, assembly GCA_037127315.1. NCBI lineage: Eukaryota > Metazoa > Mollusca > Cephalopoda > Sepiida > Sepiidae > Ascarosepion > Ascarosepion bandense. Next base: position 982,073 of record JBBBDQ010001509.1, read on the forward strand.
TAATTTCAAATTTAATTAAAGGTAATTCATATTTTCTTTTCATCAAAGAAACCACCACGAGCCTTTATTACTGCAGAGCAAATCCTTGGCATTCTTTCTAATAACTTATTTTTATAAGTTGGTGAAAGTGATTTCCAAGCATCCTGCAAGTATATAAACAACATTTGTTCATTTTTAGGAAGTTCATTTCGAACTGTACGATCAATTTAATCCCAGACTAGTTCAATTGGAGAAATATCCGACTGAGGGGGCTAAGTCATAATTTTCAAAATTCCATTGATTTCCTTTGATTTCAGATAATTTTGAGCTGTGCTTCGAATCGTTATCTTGTTGGAAAACAAAGACTTGTCCAATTATGCGGCAACCAGAAGAAATTGCATGCCTCTGCAGTATTTAATGATATTCTTCCTTTCGCATTATGCCTTTGATCTCTATAAGGTCTCCAGCTATATCTCCTCCAAAGCATGCCCAAACCATTACAGATCCACCTCCATGCTTTACAGTTCAGAAGAAGTTCGTCTGACAAACACTCTTCGTTTGCTTCCAAACAGTTCAAATTTTGATTCATCTGTCCATAATACTTTTTCCAATCATCTAAAGTCCATTCTTTGTACTGTTCAGGCCAGTGTAGTCGTTTCAACTTATTCTCCTTCTTTTATAGTGGGTTATCCGTTCTAGTGAAAAGTAGTTGAATATTGTTGCAGATTAACGGAATTTGGCCTCGTGGTAGATAGTCTACTATCAGTCATAAAAGGTTATAAACCAAGAAAAGCAAATTGAGTTTAGAAACAACATTTTATATATACACATATCAATCTAGGTTTTACAATTAAAGTAATCCTTTAAGTATGGGTCTAACGGACGTTAAAATGTTCATGGCAATAAAAGCTGAAAAGAGAATTTGTGCATATGAATGTGGAAGCGTTGTAAATAAGGAATGTCTTTGATGTATCCGCTCTTTTGGTCGGTAAGTAGTTTTGAGTCAGCGAAGAAGAAAAGAAGAGGGAAGGGCGGCGAGCATAGTAATTCGCTTGACTTCGGTCAAAGTTGATACTAATTACACTCGACTCTCTCGAGTCTGTCTGGGTGTGTCTGTCTGGGTGTGTCTGTCTGGCGATGCTTTCTGTATCGGCTTTTTATTTCGTCTTTTGGATCGCAGCAGATCATTTAGGATTTCACATCCGTATTTGATTCTGTGCTTCCCATTGGCTTATAAATAAAATTCGCGTGGGGCTTGCGAATTGGAATTTGATATTTAATTAAATTTTAGTTTTCTACCGGAACATCCGCGTCCTCGCGTTGCTCGGTATCACCACACTTTAATAGTGGTTTCTTAACTGCTACACAGCCTTTAAGCCCAGCAGAATTAAATTTTCTCTTAACAGTAGTAAAAGATACTGGATTTGCCGAGTAGAATTCATTTCAATTGTTAATTCCGGAGCGTTTTTTCTTCTATTCCTCCTGCTAGATATGATCAAGTGCCTATCCTCTACAATAGATGTTACTCTGGGCCTACCAGATCTTTTTCTGTCAATATTTAACTCAGTTTCACGAAGTCGTTGAAGCCAATAATGCACACCATTTCTGATGGGTTTAATCTTTTAGTGATAACACGTTCAGAACATCCTTCTTTCGAAAGTATTTCAACCTGAGCACTTTTTTCAATGCTAATCTATTTCTTCCTTGCCATTTATACCGTAGTAATATGGTTTACAAAAATAAATTATACCGTAATTATATTATCTGAATAAATCTGAATTTTCGGCAAAAAATTCATCACAATAAGAAGAGTCAAGTAGCAAACTGAGTAAATGTTTACTTGAAAGTTGAAAAGAATACATTTTTTTTTACTTGACATCTGCATAAGAATAACAAAAAATACAAACTGGGAGAATTTGATTCTGCTAAAAATAAAATTTTATAAACTTTGTGAAAAACATTTGGGTGGTCCCAAACTTATGGTCGGTAGTGTATATATATATATATATATATATATATATATATATATATATATATAACGTAGAATACTTGCTATATTAGTCAGGTAAATTCCGAAAAGACGAAGTCAAGAGAACTCAATGTTAAATTCATTTGTTTAATTTAACAGAATAATATAATTTAGAAATAATTTTAAATATTCTACAATTTCATAGGTAACACGTATTTCGCAACCAAACCTGCTGCTCGTCAGACCCAAATGACACAACAGTTAATCTTCGAAATATTCCCGAAAAATCATTACACACAGACACTCAGGTGTCCGTATTGAGAGTAGACATTTGTAACGGTAATTTACGAAAAACAATTAGTCGCTCTTTGGAGAGCTTCAGTATACACTTTTTTTGTTTTTTTGTTTTCATGAAATGTTACAGTGCATTTCTTACATCTTTCAATTACACCACACAAAAGGATCGTTGTGTACGAACGTATTTTATTAAAAATGTGCAGACATAATGTTTGGAATCTATTTACCCTGAAATTTATATATATATTTTAAATTATATTTTAGAACATGTACAGAATTTTTTATATAAAAAAAAAAATAAAATTCTGTACATGTTCTAAAATATAATTTAAAATATATATATATATATATATATATATATAAATTTCAGGGTAAATAATTTATAATAAATATTCACCTGTTATCATTTTGTCTTCTTTTTCTTTTTCCATTGTGATACTCGATGCTATATTTTTTTAGTGACGGTAATTTTAATCTCAACCAAAAGACCGAGAAGCAATCCTATTTTCTTTTCGCCTCACGCTGCTAGGATATGAGACATGGTCAGTTATATAATGTAAGGAGCCTGTTGCGTGCACCCAAGCCAGGTCCCAAAATATCCCAACCCCAACAACCATCGGTATCCTCCCATTTGAATAGATAGATAGATAGATAGATAGATCCTCAAATGGATATGTAGAGTGTGAGAGAGATATGAACAGCCTCATAATTTCACAATTTCTACGACCACATCACCTCTCACATTGGGCCATTCAACTCCTGAGACTGCAACCTCATTGTTATTTGTGGGGCGCACTTGTGCGACAAACAAGAAAACACCTGTTGAATATTAACCAGATGATGTGTGCTAGAATAAAATGTAGCAAATATTTGATTAAATGCTTAGAACTATATAACGTGACGATGAATGTTAGATTAAGTATTCAGCAAATATTAATATACTAATATATGCCGAATGAAATACTTAGCAAAAATTAATTAGAACATCCAAATCAGATGAAAATACCCATCAAATAAAGGCAAATAACAATTGGCAGCGTTGAAAATAGTATATAGAAATTCTTAATATTACAACGCTTATTATAAAGTAAATCATGGACTATGTTTACAATGAACAGTTAGTTCCTTTCTCTGGTTTAACAAGTTAACCTTGTCTTTAAATTTGATAATTTGAGACAATATTGCACGGAGGGAATTACAAGTTCGGGTCTTTTTAAGAACTTTCGATTTAACAGAAGGTGTTTTATTTTTTCTTTTAAACACCAAAAGTAATTGGATGACGAAAGTACTTTATTTATAGGAACTATTATTGAAAGATTTTTGAACGGATTTTTAGTAAAACTGATATAAAACGTTTTAGTATCAAGATATTCAATCGTAAAAATAGTACAAAGATATGGAACTAACTAATTCTTATGCAATGGGCAATCCTTAGAATTTATGCGATTATATCTGTTGATATTAGTTCCGTTATCCTTGATACACTCCATTTGAGCATTGCAATACACGGGGTTTCTATACTTGTTGTTATTGTGATTTAATTATATTTTTTAGGTTTTCCATACAACAATAGCTGAACTTCAAAGTGTTATTATTGAATATTTTACTAAAAGGATTAATTGTTGGAAAATATTTGTTAAGAAAATACGAGAAGTTTTGTCCCAATTTAGTTTTAACCATCATATTTTATGAAAACAAATGTAATGGTTTATTTTTACATGTCTTTATATACAAGAGCAAGGATATCATTGTTTTTTCAAGGCTTTCAAATTTGAGAATTTTCATGAATATTCATCAGGTGACTGGAAGTTCAGCCAAAATATGTGGAGTACACAGGGTGTCATAATTTATTGTGGCGTAAGACAAATTAACCAAGCAATATTCTTACCAGATATTTGCATATATAATTCCTGCTTATATCTTACAAATTTCAAATGTGAAATGCGAATGTAAAAATATAAGGAGATTAAGTTTTAATAGTGTTAGGAAAAACGGGTGGGATTTTGCGATTATCGCATCTAAAAAGGGATTCACTTTATGTAACCACATCCCAATGCGTAATGTGTTTTTGGGTTTATCTCTGACAACTATAGATTCTTTCTGTATATTCAATTTAGTAAATGTTTATAACAAAAAGAAAACTTGAAAAACATTTCTACAAGGAAGTATATGTGTAGATGACACTAACATTTATTACCGTTTTAATATGTAATCTACCAGGGCTGACATAGTACAACTTGCTTCTGCCCTTGGAAATAACTTCTAGTCTGTGATGGACAGAGTAAGAAATATCAAGAAAATTTTAATGCTTCCAAAACGAAGCTGCTTTCCTTTAACAACCATAGACAAGCATTCCTACCTTCCGTTAATGTGGATCACACTAGTCTACCTGAAAGGAATACAGTGTTTTTTCTTGGCCTCACTTTGTCAGCCGATGTCAACTGGAATTAATCCGCTGCTAAGATGATTTGATGGCTATGCAGAGCCAGGTAATTTTTTCTTATCAAACCCTATTTTGCATATTTATAAATTCCCCATTCGCCCTTGCATTGAATACTGCTGCCATAAATGATTAGGTGTTCCTGCTATTTATCTCAGGGTTTTCGACAAAATCCAAAAGAGGATCTGCAATGTAATTAGTACCGATCTGGCACCTCGTCTTCAGTAAGTTCCTCACCAACAACAGTGGCTTCCTTCTGTCTTTTCCAGAAGTATTTTTACGTCTTCTGCCCAGCCCTCGTGAATTTACTCGTGCAAATAGATTGGAAACTAGGTCCCAATTCTTTACCGTCAAAATACGTTAAAAACTTTTTCACTTTTTAGCTAGCATATTATTTCCTCTTACTTGCAGCCTGTAGAACTCTCCTGCTTGCTTTCTTGATAGTTACAATCTCCAAAGGTTTAAATGGAGAGTCAATTGCCATCTTCTATCTATTGGGGTATTGGGGACCCTTGTATACTAGTGATCCAGCAATGAGCTGACTTATTTTATAGTTCACCAATAGAATGTTTAACCAATCAGAAGGCTCAAAATATTCAATGCGACGTGTATAAAGGCGACCATATTTTCCCGAGTATTGGCGATATAATCAGATTCAATAGAGTGTCTGACTCGTGTGTGTTAATCATTTACATTGTTTTATTGAACTGATTACCTACTACGCTGTATTCTGTATTCATAAAATATACTGGACAAAGTCAACACCATCTTCTTGACTCCCACCATTTTTTTACTCTTTCTACAACATCCATTTAATTGGAGTAGATAGACTGAACTATCGCCCGGTTCATACTCCACCCACGTCTATTGAACAGGTGTAGAGGCTCATCCCTTGTTCCCTGTTTAGGATGTCGTTTCCGGCTTTCTCTTTTATAATCTTTTCACTCTTATGTAGCCTCCTGCACACCAGTGGCCTTACCGCCTTGCCGGGGGTGATATGATTAAAAAAAAAAATCCCCTGTGTGGTTTTTATTTTTCTGTCTTCTTTCTCCACTCAATGTAACCCCTGAGCACTGGTGGCAGTAATGCTTTACTTGGTGTCTAACGATTACATAAATAATATGAAAAAAAAAAATACTACAAAAGTGCATTGTACTCCACGGTTTCTTTTCTATCGTTCATGTCGCTTTCAGTCATTTCGCTAAAGAACTTAGAATTGTCAACGGCTTTGAAACTTTTCCATTGTTTCTGCTTTTCTGCTTTTATTTTCCATTGTTATTCTCTGCCTTACATTTTATTAGCAGCGGTAATATTAATTTTTGATGCTTCATTTATTTAAAAAAAACCCTTCTGTCTAAAGAAATTGCTTATTTAAATATTTTCTTGTTGCATAAATATTGGTGGAAATAAATTTTACGGAAAATGTGAATATTGAAAAAATTACATATATCCGTCAGGGGTCAGATGTACCCCTTAGAAATATTGAAGTGAATGCAGATTTATATTTAAGTTGTAATATTAAAATAGATATTATATTTCCGTAGAGGAAAAAGAAATATTTGTTTTCATGTTGAAAAAGCCGGTGATGTTAGGATAGATTGTAAAATTTCAAGTCTACAATCACATTTTGATTGAATTTCACAAAAATGTAGAACGGCACTGATATAATATAAAAACGAATTTTCAGTTCATTTCCTTAAATAAACATACACATTGTACTTGGTTTAAAGCAGGATTCGGAGTTTCACGAATTACTTACACAACAAGCCTTATTATTTACATCCACAGCTATATATATATATATATATATATATATATATATATATATATATATACTATAGTCATCCGCAGACAGATCGGTTTCGCTGTATCACAGCTCATCAATACGGTTAGACTGCGATTGCTTTTATACCCAGGATTGAAACCCGAGCGAATTGGCGTCAGTCGGCGATTCTACATCTGGGCTATGAAAGTTCGGTGGAAAAAGGCAGACTTTTTAGCGCGCATATCATTATACACGCCCGATAGCCATGGTGCTCTAATTCATTATTGAATGAGCGATGCGCATATGCCGGAGTAGCTACTGTTTTCAAAGTCTCCCATTCTTCCAGAGTGTTCAATCAGGGTGTGAGAGCGTAAATACTATAGTCATCCGCGGACAGATCTGTTTCGCTGTATCACAGCTCATCGGTACGGTTAGACTCCGATTGGTTTTTACCCAGGATTGAAACCCGAACGAATTGGCGTCAGTCGGTGATTCTACCTCTGGGCCATATATATATATATATATATATATATATATATATATATATATATATATATATATATATATATATATATATATATATATATATATATATATATATATATATATATATACTAGAAGTATAGCCCGGCGTTGTTCGGGTGTAATGAAAGCTTTAAAACTAATCCATGGTCCCGGAGCTTAGACTTTTTGGACGTTCGCGGGAAAGACTAAAAAGCAATAATTTTTTCTAGTTCAAGCGAAACGGTAGACTGAAAGAAAAATGAATGGATGTAAGTCAAATTTTGATTTCCTGGTATCGATATCAAATAATTTTTTTTCGTCGTAATCTGAATTTTGAAGGCTAAATAAGTCCACTGAGTTTTACTCAGTGGTATCATGGCTGAGACTAAGAAGTACAATTATACCTACTTAGAGCCAAACCCGAAGCAAAAGCTAAAATAAAAGGTCTGAAAAAATAGAGACATACATGCAGATAAACAGACACACACACAAACATCTCGCCTTATATATATATATATATATATATATATGAATATATATATATATATATATATATATATATATTATCAATTTTCTGCACTATTGTAAGAACTGCAAACTTGAAACTTCTGAATATCGTTTCTTATGTCTTTCTCTATCAGTGTATCAAATTTGATTAAAATCCGACCACTCCTTCCATAACCTGATTTTTTCGATTATCGATTTTCGTATCGATTTATCGGGAGTACCTCGACACAAAATATAGCTAAGAACACTCTCAGACACTTATAGTACAACTGTGTAAATCTTCAAGAAAATCGGTTATATATATACATATATACACGCTCGCGTGTGTGAGTGTGTTTGCGTGTGTTCAGATTCCGAGCGTCAATTGAGAGGTCTATAAAAGATCTATCTATCTATCTATCTATCTATCTATCTATGTGTGTGTGTGTGTGTGTGTGTGTGTGTGTGTGTTTGTGTGTGCGCGCGCGCGTGTTATAAAATATAGATTGAAGAGATGCTATATTTATGGATTAAAGTGCTCCATATCAAGGACAGAACAGATGTAAATATAAAATTGAGTTTAACTCCCAAAAGTGACAGTCTGTTTCAATCGAGTCGAAACACAGCGCACATCCAATAACCATTGTGTTTAAGCATGAAACAGGCAGTCGCCGCTGAATGTTGACATAAATGTGAACTTTTTTATTTATTGAAAATTACTCATAATTTTTATAATTATCACTCTATTTTCATGAAATAATATATATATTGTGAACCCAAAGTAATGGAATTTCATTGCTTGTTTCTATTATTCTTGGTTTCTGATTAACATGTTTAGCACAAAACCCTGCAATGAGCGTGCTCCCCTTGCTTCCTCTTACGAAGTGTAACCCTCCATGATGGATTTGCAGAAATAGTGTTGCAGTTTTCATGGACCTCATGTTTTAGTAGTCGCCAAAACCACCAGAAATTGTTATTCGAAACTGATGTGTACAGACTCTATTATAAAGTCCCCCAGAAGTGTTGTACTTCATCCTCCAGAATGGAAGTCGGTCAGTTAAGTGCCATACGTGATACACGCTTCGGCGATCCTGTCTTGAAATAGACATGAAAGACTGGGCAGAAGATTATCCCACAGTAGTTTGCCATTGCTTTTTGCAGTAGACTGGTTGTCGACCAAGGCTATAGAACCCAGTCTGTCCTATTTTTTAACCCATAACTGGAGGGAAGAGATGGATTAATATATTTCCCAAGGGTATTTGCGCGTAAGTGAATGCAACGAATTCAACTGGAATTTGAACTCGGCACTCCGATTTCTCATTCTGAGCCGATATCCACTGCAGAAAACGTTCAAAAGTTTCGGGTAATATTCTGTACTTTAGATCTAAAATGATCAGTAAGTCAGTTAAGTTCGATACATGACACACGCTTTGAGCGATCATGGATGGAAAGAGACATGACTGACAGGGCAGAAGATTATCCCATTGATTTCTACAGTAGACTGGTTGCCAGCCAAGGCTATAGAACCCAGTATGTCCTATTATTTAACCCATAGTTAGTTAAGTGCCATCTGTGACGGACTGATACAATGCAATTTAAAAGGGCTACAGAATAATGTGCCTCGTAAAGACATAAGACGAGAGAACAGAACACGAATATTATACTGTTTGGGAGGATAGATAACCACTGTCCTTAGTTAAAGAGGTTAGGATTTTAGTGGTTGTGAAACCATCTATGCGAGTGTTTCTTTCGCCTCATAGCTACTCTCCAGAATAAGATCTCTCAGGGCACATCCTCATTACAAATGGAATACAAACAAAACAAAAATGGCATACTTACTTAGCACAGTGGACCTTATCTCTAAAGATTTGAAATGATGGTACAAAAGGATGATTCGTGTTAGAATATTTCTTATGGAAATGGTATTATTCGTTAAGGTACGCCACAAAAAAGCAATAAAGATGCTTAGTAAGCCAGAAATATTTGGGGAAGACATTAGAGTGATCAAGAACCTTTACTGGTAGCAAACCGACTGCACACGGACAGGAAACGAGTTCAGAAGATATACAAATATAGAAAGAAGAGTAAGACAATGATGTCTCTTCTCATCCGACCTATTCAACTTATACAGCCGGGCAATTCTAAGAGCCCTAGAATTCACATCAGGATTCGTCATTTGCGTCCACAATCTGAATAATATCAGATATGCAGATAATACAGTGCCGATAGCAGACACGGAAAGGAAACTAAGAGGCTTCTTATAGAATGTAGCGCAAAACAGCAAAACATAAAGGAGTGCAAAACGTACATAAAACTGAATGCATGGTCGTCAGTAAAAAGAATTGTTCAAAATGCAGGCCAGGGATACTAAAATCAAGTAGGTCCAGAAATTTAAATACCTGGGTAGTTTTTTAAAAGAGGACAGAATGTGTTACACAGATATTTGAAGGAAAAATACCCTGGCCAAGGATGCATCCCAGAACCTGAGTAGATTATTTTGGGATAGAAATATATCGCTGGAAATAAAGAAGATACGCCTGAATTCTTATGTGATGTCTGTTCTTTAGTATTGCAGTCAATGCTGGACAATTTCCTTGAAGATTGAAATGAAGGAGAGACCTGAAGTAACTTAAATGTGGTTCTACAAAAGGATGTCGAAGATACCTAGAACTGAACATGTTAGCAACGACGAAGTTCTGGAGTTGATGGAAACGAAAAGGAAACTAATGCTTGAAATCAGGAAAAGACAGCTGAAGTTCCTGGAAAATGTAAAGAAAGATGGCTTGGAGACTCACTGGTCAAATAGAGTGAAATAGAGACATGGAAAACAACGCGTAACATACTTAATAAGGTTGAGAAAATGGATGGTAGAGAGGGACTTCGATCAGTTAACTGGAGAAAGCTTTTTACGAGCTATTAGGGATAGGAAGATATGTAAATCTATTATCACCTACGTTTTGAAGAACGATGGCATATAGAAGACGGGTGATATTATTAATTGTTTCCTTGTAAGGAAACATCTGATGTTCATTGACTGAGCAATCAGTACTATTTTCGATTGAAATTCATAGAAAAATCTATCTTAAAAAAGTTTTTTACGAAAAATGGATATATCAAGTCTAATAGCTGTTATTGTTCTTTTGAGGATTGATGAAGGTTTCCTTTCTAAACTTTCATTTGAAGTGGTGTGGAATGTCGACATCTTGATTACCGATAGAGTGACAATAGACATGCAATGTAACGCACATGGAAAAGAAGTTACAGAGTGGGATTTAATATTTGTCCATACTTCTGAGATGAGGTAGTATTTACACTATTTATATTTTTCGGACTATTCTCCGCATCTTTATTGCCATGCTCACGACACTGCGGCCGTTGTACACTCCGGCCTTCTCCGGGTGCTAGAAATTTTGAATGGTATACCCCAGTTATTGTAATAAAAGTTTCGGTTCGAAATTCTTATCACCTAAAGAAAGCCGGAGCTTATAATGGCCGAAAAGTCGTAAGCATGACAGTAAAGTCGACGACAATAGGCCGAACAATGTAAATAGAGTAAAACTTTGTCATTCTCTACAAATAACTATAGGATTCCGAAGTCGGCTGTGTGAAGAACAGACTTAGGGTGAAATAAATTCTGCTAAGTTGCAGAAGCTGAGTAAAGTAAAACACAAGAAATTTTCACTAGAAACAAAGAAGAGAGTACTAGATTGCTATGTGATGTCTGTTCTTCAATATGGCAGTGAATGTTGGACAATATCAACAAAGATGAAAGGAAAAATTTGAAGCAGCTGAAATGTGGTTCTACAGAAGGATGCTGAGGATATCGTGAACCGAGCATGTGAGCAATGACGATGTGTTGGAAAGAATAGAAACGAAAAGGAAATTAATATTGAGCATCAGGAAGAGACAAATGAAGTTCCTGGGATATGCAATGAGGAAGGAGGGCTTGAAGAACCTGATACTAACAGGCCAGATAGAGGGAAAAGGAGACAGAGGACAGCAGAGGATAACATTTTTGAAGGGCCTGAGCAAGTGGATGATAGTACGGGGGCTGAGAGACGTTACAGAAGAAAGCGTGCTAAGAGCCACCAGGGATAGGGAGACGTGGAAGGCCATGATCGCCTACGTCCTGTAAGGACAAGGTACACAGAAAAAGAAGAAGAAACTGTTTGCATTCTGCCAAGAGTAAAAACGATTTTTATATATAACTTGGGCGTAAAATTATCATAGACACCTATTTGTTTTTGTAAGAATCTTGGCACAATTTAAACGTCAATTTTAATACTGGTTCTTCTAGTCAAACATGTTTCTGAAAGCTCATGATTACACAGAATATTTTTCGTTCAGTTGGCTTTGTACTTCTAAATATCAATATCTACATTTTTTCAAATGTTGGCGATTCTTTTAATGTTTGCATAAAATATGGTGCCAAAAAACGACTCTTTCTTCCCCCTTCTTTCGTTGTAATGAACGGCAGGTGGATTGTTAATTCGAGTGAGGAAAATGGCGATACATCCGACATATGTTCTGTGCGGGCAAGCGTTATTTGCCGGAAACGTCAGTTAACAGAGTCGACCCAGCAGGCAACGCGCGCGCAAACGAACCGGAACAAAAGCGAAAACAAGCAGGAAATATAAGCAAGACACCGGACATTTTACGATTAACTGAATTTATGTACACAAATACAGGAGAAAATAAAGTCGGCTTGGAATCGACGAGTAATAAAATATCGCTGCACTTTATTTAGCGAAAGGTAATTGGCAAACAATTGTTAGAGAGCGAGAGAGAGAAAAAAAGGTAGAAAGAAAAATGATCTTGAAAACTATATTATGACTTTCGTTTATTTATTCGTATGGATTCATGAGAAAAGAATGTAATAGCGATACCACGTTGACTTAGAGAAGCTCTAAGTCAACGTGGTATTAGTAGCTAAATATTTATGATTCAAGTTGCGACACCGACAACTATGATGTTCTGCACGCAGTGACATTCAACTGCTTTAAAATTTTACTTAAAACGATAAGAAAATTTCAGCATGTTTTAAGGTAAAGCTCTAGCTGGTGTTTAAAGTTGTTCATCTTTTAACACACACGCACTTTTTAATAATAATCAATATATATATATATATATATATATATATATATACTATAGTCATACGCAGACAGATCGGTTTCGCTGTATCATAGCTCATCAGTACTGCTTAGATACCGTTCGCTTCCTAACCCAGGACTGAAACGCGATCGAATCGCCATCAATCGGTTCTACCCCTAGGCCACGAGAGTCCGGTAGATGAAGGCAGGCTTTTTAGCGCGTATAAACACGCCCAATAGCTCCAATTCATTATTGTATGAGCGATGCGTATATGCCCGAGTAGCTACTGTTTACAGAGTCTCCCACTCTTCCGGAGTGCTGAAATCAGGGGGTGAGAGCGTATATATATATATATGTTTCGCTTATCACAGCACATCAGTACGGTTAGACATCCGATTGCATTTTAACCAGGACTGAAACCCGACCGAATTGGCGTCAGTCGGCATATTTACCTCTGAGCTATGGGCGCTCGGTAAAAGCAGGCGGACTTTTTAGTGTGTATATTATCATTATACAAGCCCAATAGCTGAGAATGTTCTAATTTATTACTGAATGAAAGATGCGTATATACTAGAGTAGTTACTGTTTTTCAAAATCTACCATATATATATATATATATATATATATATAACATAGTGATGATCCACGTATACTGTCTTAATATGTATAGGAAAAAATATTAATAAAAAGTTTTGAATTTAAAAATCACTCGTTTCTGATGAAGGACCGAGGGCGTCTGAAATATAAAATACAATAATAAAAATAAACAAATACTGCCCCAAAAAAGTACATTTTTAAATTCAAAACTTTTTATTAATATTCTTTACTATATATATATATATTGTGGGATAGGAAATTAAGAATTAAAATCAACCTTCTTCATTTTACAAAAATTCGCAGTGACGTGTGAAATCCTGTTTTTTTTTTTTTCAAATAGAAAAAGGATTCACAATGTGCTTAAAATAACGGTCGAAATCAGATTCCGCAAGTAGGGATTAAATTGATTTTATGACCAATGGAAGCAACTTACACGACCAAAAGGGACTTATTGACCTAGTGCGAAAAATCTAATTGCAATAAAAGGATTTGATCAGCGTCATTCAGCAGACTCAGATGGGAGCAGCTAGAGATACCGCTAAAATGTAACGAGAGAAGCTCTAAGTCAACTTGGACATTCATCCTCTTTCTCTTTCTTTCTCGTGTGCTGATTTCTTTTACTTCTTCTTCTTCATCCAAAGTCATTACTAATAAATACACACTTACATACCTACACATATACTCTTTCAACAATTACTACTATGAACATTCTCTTCAACACTTGATACTCTTAACTTTCTAATTGAACATTAATTTCTACGAATTCTTGTTATCCTTTTCATTAACAATTTTCTATTTTAACATACAAAATGTATATTTCATTCTTACACTATTGCGCACAATTCCACATATTCTGACAACAAACCTTCAGAAGAAAAACCTCCTGATGATAATTCTGGATAAATCTTGTAAGCTGTAGGGAGTTCGGTGAAGTAAGACACAAGGCCGAATCAAATAAAATTAACCAGCTCCATACGGCTTCAATATATATATATATATATATATATATATATATATATATATATATATGTGTGTGTGTTAAACAATAAACTTCGAATCAACTCATTTTGGAGTTCAGTGTTGGAAATAGAATTTCATCAAATGCAAGGCACGAGATAAAGAACAGGTCAGGGTGTACAATTACAACAGACGAAAGGCACGAGGCAAGGGTCAGTGATGTGTGGAAAGTTTTTAAAGGGAAAATGTTCTATAAAAATAAAACCCTAATATTAACTTTAGAAGATTAATTTGGTGTTAATAGTGGGGGTTAAGAATAGCATAAAAACATGGATAAAAATACGTAATGGATAAATGGAAATGTAGTTAGGCTGATCATATAGAAGCAAGTGTTTATAAAGTATTAACGATGGGTGTATGAATATTAAGAGGTGGAACAAAACAGAATTAGGTATACATTTGGCATTAAAAGAATTAGAGGGGCATGAATACATAAAAATATATTAGCTAACGGATATAAACCTATATCATTGAAATGTGAATTGGTTTTTATGCCTTCATTTAAACACTAATTCATTCCTCTGCGTTGGTTATATATATATATATATATATATTATTTTTGAACATTATTTTTACCGATACTCGTATTTAAGTAGGTATTCTGTTTTTAATTAAACAGTATTTTATATTTATATCTACCGGCCTGATTATTTCAGGATAAATTTTTATTACGAAAATGTGTGCTATCCAGCAGGATTCGAACCTGCGACCCCTATTTACATAGGGGAAGCTACCATTTGATCTGGTACTGTCTTAACCACTCGACCATGAATAGCCTCTTGATCAGACGAGGTTTTTATCATCCTTATATCACACAATTTCCGATCCATCGTAAACAAACTATATCTGCTCTGTAGTGTATCGTAATGTCAAACAAATGTAAACATGTTACGGAAATTAACGAATTTTAAAGAAACTTGGTTATAAGCAACCGACAATTTGTAATGAATTATTTTTTAATTTGTCGGTTGCTTATAACCAAGTTTCGTTAATATATATATAGTCATCCCCAGACATATCTCTTTCGCTCTATCACAGCTCATCAGTACGGTTAGACATCCGATTGCATTTAGCGAGGATTGAAACCCTACCCAGTTAACATCACTCGGCGATTCTACCTCTGAACTATGAGCGCTCAGTAGGAGGCATACTTTTAGCTTGTCATATACTATGTAAACACACGCCAGTAACTGAGTGTTCTAATTCATTACTAAATGAATATATATATATATATATCTATAATTATATCTATATCTATATATATATATATATATATATATATATATATATATTCTTCATTTGTAAACGAGTTATTACACGACCTAAGTTTCTACCATGTGGTGTTTTCAGGCGATTTGCATATAACTGATTTACCGTTTACCTTTTTTTAAAGAACACTCACGTAACGGTGATTTTTTTTCAACGCTCTCCTGATGGGGAAGTTTTGAACACGCAATTTTTAAAATTACAAGAAATTACAACGTTTTCAACCATGGTTGTAGAAACCTAATAGGTAATTTATGGTAGGCTTAGACTTAGTCATTGTTCCTGTTTTTTCATTCAAAAGTTCATTTAAATTAAAATATGGAAAAGACCCTAACACAACGTGGAGTATAGTGAAAACCGCCAAGCCTTATAACGGTGGCAAATTATGTAGACTTTGCCAGGAACATGGTCCTAACATGGCCTCTCGACACAAGTCACTATTTTACCATTTTAATGTGGCTTCCTTTTATCTTTTCTGTAAACGTTTTAATGAGAATTGCTCGGATAAATTTCTCATTTGTCTGACCTTGATTTTATCAATTTAAGCACTTTTCTAGAATGGCGGAAAGGTATGATAATTTAACAGAAACATTGGCTAGATATAATCGCAAGTTCTATGCTGAGTGTTTCTTCTCTTGCACTTCTCTGATGTAGAAATACTGTTTCTGTTTACTGGTTTCCAGTCAAATTGAATCTTAAAATTTAAATGCAGTGTCAATTTTAATTTTCTGTCTTCTTAATTCCTATTTTTCACTGTCTCCTCTCTCTCTCTCTCTCTCTCTCTCTCTCTCTCTCTCTCTCTCTCTCTAATAATGATTTTCTCATATTCTCTCGCGCGTAGTAACCGCCACACGGCTTTCTTGCAGTGATTGGTTTGAAATGTTTACAAAAAACATATCCCATATTTTCATTCATACTTTTTTGCGATCGAGCTTTTTATTATGTTAGGTTTTCGTGTTTTGGATTTACTGTTTGATATATATATGTATATATATATGTAAATGTTAATAGGATTGACAGTTTTAATAGAGAACAACCTGTTCGAAACTAAAAGCATAACACACAGGAAAATCTCAATAGAAACGAAGAAAAGAGTGCTAGACTGTAACGTGATGTCAGTTCTTCAATACGGCAGTGAATGCTGGACAATATCATCGAAAATGAGGACAAAACTGGAAGCGGCCGAAATGTGGTTCTACAGAAGGATGCTACGGATATCGTGGACTGAGCATGCAAGCAACGAAAAAGGAAATTGATGCTGAGCATCAGGAAGAGACAACTGAAGTTCCTGGGACACGCAATGAGGAAGGAGAGTCTGGAGAACCTGATACTGACTGGTCAGATAGAAGGAAGGAGAGAAAGAGGAAGGCAGCGGATAACATATTTGCAGGGTCTGATCAGGTGGATGACGGAACGGGGTTTGCCAGGAGCAACAGGAGCAAACATACTAAGTGCCTCAAGGGATAGGGAGACGTGGAAAGCCATGATCGCCTACATCCTGATGAGAAAGGGCACATAGAAGAAGAAGAAGTATATTTTTGATATAGTCGAGACATGTTGTATTCCAAGCGGACAGATGTCGTCCATGTCGTTGTTTCGTAGTTGGTTTCCTCTGTTGTGTCGTTCGCACTGTCTTTGGAACAAATTAGTCGCATGTATCAGTTTTTTGGCTAAAAGTCAAATCAACTTTCTTTTCACTTTTAAAAAGAATTTTATTTACGTCTTCCGTACTTCAAACTAGCCTAATTATTGTGAATTTCGGTACATATTACCGAATTCATACCTAATAATTTCTCTCGACCATGCCCTTACGAACTGGTCTAATCCAATTTTCTGTATTCCCGCATCAAAGTTGGTATGTCTACATGAGTGCCTATTTAATCTGTAATTTCATGTTTTATGTCCTTATCTCTGCTGCACAATTTTGGTTTATAATATTCCTGTTTATTTTTAGAAAATATATTTTTGGACCAGCTCTCCTGCCTCTTTTTATTTTTTTTATTTCCGGTAACATAATGTTTACGTTTTCATCACCTAATAGGACTTATATGCATCAACTATAGATCGATCCAGGGGATACTTGATTCTTATTCGCCACTCATTTTCTGATAAAGTTCTACACGTAGTAATTCCTGCCTCAGAACCGTTAGCTTAACACGAAGACATATGCTTTCTATAAAGTAATGATTCCTTTGCTTCTTTACATATTTTTCGTTCTACTATAAAGTTTCTCAAATAGTTTTATTATTCGTTACATATAGTTTTGCATCTCTTCAAGCCTACCCTATAGAAAACATCGGTTGGCGTCTATTCTGTAAATTCAATTCTTCTAGCATTATTTTGATTCCTCAGTTTTTAAATCTGTTTTTTGTTACTTTTTCTCTCTGCTTTGATTGTCTATCTCACCGTCTAATGGCGCCTCGTCGTCTATTGCCACTTCAAGTCTAATGTTATTCCCTACCTGTGCGGTATTTACAAGCGTTCAAATTTTCATTTAAGCATATGAGAGACTCAGCTTTCATCTCCAGGAAGATGTCTTATATGACATAATCACGAACTGATACTTTGCTTGAATTTGCTGTTTAGTGGCTACACTTGTTTCTTCTAGTGAGATGTAAGCGTTTTCTTCTTATCGTCTTCTTTGCCTCTCTGCGTTCATTGGCTACTTTGATTGTCTCCTCTATTGCCGACTAATTGTCAGTGCCGGAGTGGGTGAAATTAGTGAGTCAAGTCTATAGTTGCACAGACATATTCTTCAAAGCAAATATTCTGATTTAAGAATTTTGGGGAAGAAAGCTACCTTTTTTGACAGGAATATCGTTTCCACACTACTTTCTGATTCGTCAATTCATTGGCAAATAAAATGTTGTTGCCGCACCTTTCTTCTTTTCATGTATTTTTGGAAACGTGTGTCCTTCAACTGGCGAATCAAACATCATACAATATATATCTAACTGCGTGTGTAATTTCTCTACTAGTTTAATTATTTGTTACATATAATATCCATTCGTACGTAGCCTATAGAAAGTTATATTTTTATCCTTAATTTTAACTAATTCGCCTTTATTTAACAATATTACATGATAGAATTTGCGATGTACATATTTGACCAATACTGAAATATTATATTGTTTTAATTCATTCATCTGTAGAGATTTAATAACTGAACCATAGTCTGATATAAAGACGCATTTTAAACTTTCGTGCTCGGAACGAGAGATTGGGGTGCCGAGTTCGAATTCCAGTTGAATTCCTTGCATTCACTTACGCGCAAATACCCTTGGGAAATGTATTAATCCGTCTTTTCCCTCAAGCTATGGGTTAAATAACAGCACAGATTGGGTTCTATATCCTTGGCTGGTAACAAATCTACCGTATAAAGCAATAGCAACCTACTTCGGGGTAATCTTCTGCCCACTCAGTCATGTCACTTTCGAGACATGATCGCCCAAAGGGTGTATCACGTATAGAATTAAAATGACTCATTAATGGAAAGCATTCAAAATTTCTACACGTTCAGAAATTACGCTACAAATTATTTCTAACATACAAATCCAATTTAGTCATTACTTTGTACTGACTTTGGTATATCGGAAATCTTCATTGAATCGAATTCAATTTTAGTTTGTGTCCGGAGAGTTTTACACTGAGAGAAATGGCGTTCCATTTGTAATAGCGGCACGTATGTACCAAATTTGGGACATTCGTTATATCATACTTTCGTGCCCATACCCTCTCTATACAATTACATCCGTTTACTGGAATAATGATTGGCTTTAACGGTAGTTCAGCTGCACGTCAGACTGTAAAAATCCGGTAAGAAAACAGAGGACAATCACCGGTTATAAAAAGACATTAGTTCTCGGAACACCAACAACAGAGTGCAATAACTCACACATCACCTCCATTTGCTGGACGGTGGCTTTTCATTACAGACTGACACGATGTCCATAAATTGAAGGTCTTTAATTCAGAAGAAAACATAAATAGCGAATATTCTCAAATATTTGTCGATATAGAATCTCGTATGTTGGTCGAGGTTCTTTTCTGTTTTTCTTCTTTTAACCGACCTTCTTTTTTTTTCTTTCTATTCCCCTCTCTTCATGACTATATGCGCATTGAGCAAAGCCAGCAAATAAAAATGCAATGATTGCGGGTCTTTTCTTCTCTATAGTTTCTCATAGGCGTATAAATTGTTTCGGAAATGTCATTTAAATAAGAGTAACGTTGGCTCTCATTTCAGTGAAACTCAAAAACAAATGGAAAGAAAAAAAGACATTCATCTGGCATCCATTTATCAAAAGTCTCATAAATCACTGCCAGTGGATAAATTTATTCCAGTTCAAAGATCAGAATATCTAGCCCTCCACAACTTCCAGTGTTTCGTTTTTAGGTGGGGTGAGTGTGTAATAGGGGCTATAAGTATCTTAAGGCTATTTGCCATCCGTCTGTTATCCTGTTCTACAACCAACTTATAAAAATTCCTTGACAGTTTTAACCGGAGTTCACCCTATTACTGTGGTTTACAATATATTCTTAAATTCTCTAGACCGGCTTTTTCTATTCAGTTTTCCGCAAATGCGAAAATTCTTTTGCTTGAGTTCCGATTTTTTTTTTTTATATAAGCGTTTCACCCCGAGCAAGGCATGTCACTGCCACTACTGTGCAGGGGGCTACGTAGAGTGGAGAAAGGCTGATTAAATATAGGAAATGACAGAGGCTGGGTGATAGACGGGTAAGGATACCGAGAATGAGGGTTGGGTAGATGAGTGTTGTGAGAATAGTTGGGAGTTAGTGTGATAGGAGGTGTCTATTGACCCTACATTTAAACACCTGGAGATTGTAACTGTCGGGAAAGCAGACTTGTGGAAGGGAGTTCAACAGGCGGGAAGCGCGAGAAAAGTAGCTGTTGGAGTAGAACTTACGGTTACATTTTATTTGTTTAACTGTAAAAGGGTGGGACCTAGTTGCCAATCTAGTATCTCGTGTAAATTCGTGCTTAGGCGGCACCAGTGATCTAAGCTCATCGGAGCAGAAGCCATGAAAGTACTTGTAGAAGAGGCACAGGGAAGCCACATCACGCCGGTGTGAGAGATCTTTAAGAATGTTCTCGTTACTCAAATATTCTGTCCATCATAATTTTATCCTTTATCAATACAAGAACATTTTTTTTTGTTTTAAGTTTATTCTTCACTAGAAATACTACTGATAATTTAACAGTTTTCCTGTTTTGATTTTCTGAGGTTTTATATTCTTAAGGTATTGATCAAGTGCGCTCAAGGTGAGTCCTCCGACAATAAAATATCCATAGAAATTCACCTCTTCAAATCGTTAAATATTTGAACTTTTTTTATAATTGTGTCGCTCCAAGCAAGGCATTTTTTGCCACTGTTGTGCAGGGGGTTATATAGGAGGAATGTTATGAAAAGTGACAGGTTTCAGGGTGTGTCAGGAAGAGAGTAGGAGAGGGAAGAGTTTACTGATGAAAGTGGGTGGATGAGGAGGAATGTTATGAGGAGTGAGAGGTTGCAACGGGTGTCAGGAAGAGAGTAGGAGAGGGAAGAGAGTACTGATGAAAGTGGGGTGGATTTAGAAAAGCATGAGTGAGAGAATGTAAGTTAGTAAGACAGGAGATGACTATTGACTTTACATTTAAATTCTTGGAGATTGTAACAGTCAGGAAAGCGAGTATGCGGAAGAGAATTCCACAGGCGGGAAGTACGAGAAAAGAGGCTGATGGAGTAGAATTTGCGTTTACAATTTATTGGTTTCACAGTAAAAGGGTGGGACCTCAAAAACTTTAACAAAATCTTGGAGTAGCAATTATAGACGTCACGGATGGTCACGGATGGTCGTTATTTTCAAAAAGTGAGGTGTTAGAAATTAAAATATTTAAAATCAAAAACAAGTTCTCATTCAACGAAACACATTTTTATCATCACTTCTGACTTTGTTTCAAGAAGAAAATGAAAGCAACATGTTTGTTAAGTCTGTTGACTTCACACGCAATCAAAACGGTCGTACTCACTAATGAAATTAGAATTTCCCTGTTATAATACTTAGGTTATTTTCTGGAAGACATGTTCCTCTATCCTTACGCTATGTTATGTAAATATTTATACGTTTTTAGGCGTGCAGTCCAACTTTACACGATGTAATCCGTTTCCAAGTAGACATCTATTTACTGCCGTCTCAATAAGAAATCTTCCAAGGGTGGCAAAGTAAACCTGGCTGCTACAACTAAAATATCTGTGACTAAAAGGGTAGGAGATATAAAAAAAAAACATGAAATGGAGCCATAACAACACACCACAACCTGCCTTAAGTCTTCCTGCAAATATTATACATAATAATGTGGATCCAAAATGCAGGTTTTGTGATAAACACCAAGAAACAATAGACCATCTAATATCAGGTTGTTCTGTACTTGCCCCAAATGAATATAAAAATCGTCACGATAGAGTGGGACAATATTTACACTGGACAATGTGAAAACACTATGAAAAATCTGTAATTAAACACTGGTATGAATATCACCCAGGACCAGTTACAGAAATATAAGATTTCACTATTCCATGGGATTAAACCATCTACACAGACAGAAAAATTGAAACAAATAGGCCGGACATTATTGTTAAAAAGCAGAAAGAAAAACTTGCTTATTAACTGATGTGGTTTGTCCAGCGGATTGTAACATAGCAACCATTCGAAAAACAGTCAAAGATATAGAAACCTGAAAATTGAAATAGAAAAAATGTGGAAATTGAAGACAAGAATCCTGCCAGTGATAGTACGGGCACTTGGAATGATAAAAAAAAGGAACAAAAGAGCACATTGAAAGAATCCCTGGAAACCCCAGCTTAAGAGATATACAAAAAAACTGTCTTGTTAAGTACAGCCCACACACTAAGAAGAACTTTGTCTATGTAATGCTAGGGATGTTAGGGGAGATAGAAAAAACATGAACTGGAGCCATAACAACACAACACGACCTGCCTTAGGTCTTCCCGCAGACTTGGTTGGTAGTGCGACCATAGCAGAAATCGAATTAAAATGAAAAATGACATAAGAAGTAATAATAATAATAATAATAATAATAATAATAATGATAATAAGATGAAACAGCGCTGGCAAGACAAACCTCTGCATGGCCAATATCCAGTACGTGCCAATAAATCTAATGTTGACAAAGTTAATACTCATCGATGGTTACGTGCATCTGGATTAAAGTCTGAAACTGAAGGATTTATACTTGCAGCACAAGACCAAAGTCTTTTCACGAGAAACTTTCAGGCAAATATTATGCATAATAATATGGATCCAAAATGCAGGTTTTGTGATAAACACCAAGAAACAATAGACCACCTAATCTCAGGCTGTTCTGTGCTTGCCCCAAACGAATATAAAAATCGCCACGATAGAGTTGGGCAATATTTACATTGGGCAATGTGCAAACATTATGGAAAAGCTGTAAACAAACACTGGTATGAACATCATCCAGCACCGGTTACAGAAATAGAAGATGTAACCATTCTATGGGATTACACCATCTACACAGACAGAAAAATTGAAGCAAACAGGCCAGACATTATTGTTAAAAACCAGAAGGAGAAAACTTGTCTATTAATTGATATGGCTTGTCCAGCGGATTGTAACATAGCAATCAAGGAATTTGAAAAACTGTCAAAATATAAAGACCTGGAAATTGAAATAGAAAAAATGTGGAAATTGAAAACAAGAGTTGTGCCAGTGATAGTAGGTGCACTTGGAATGATAAAAAATGGAACAAAACAACACATTGAAAGAATCCCTGGAAACCCCAGCTTAAGAGATATACAAAAAATTGTCTTATTAAGTACAGCCCACACACTAAGGAAAACTTTATCTATGTAATGCTGGGGATGATAGGGAAGATAGAAAAACATGAAATGGAGCCATAACAACACGCCACTACCTGCCTTAGGTCTCCCCGCAGACTTGGTTGGTAGTGAGACCAAAGCAGAAATCGAAATATGATGATAATAATAATAATAATGAAAGAATCTCTGGATATCCCATCTTAAGAGATATACATAAAATGGTCATGTTAATTACAGCTCACACACTAAGGAGTACTTTATCTATGTAACGCTAGGGATGTTAGGGAAATATGAAAAAATATTAAATAGAGCCATAAAAACACACCACAATCTGCCTTAGGTTTTTCTGCAGATTTGGTAGGAAGTGCGAGCATAGCAGCAATCGATTTATAATGAAACTGACATAATAGTAATAATAATAATTTTTACTATTGATGTATTTGTTTGTTGAATTAAAAAAAACTACATCACTAAAACAGGTAGGAAATCTTTGATATTTTTCAAAAAGATCGATGCTTATGAAATTCACGCAGTGATCTAGATATCATTTAAAGCAAGTGGTCATATCGTACCGAAATTAAAATGTAAATTATAAGTTTTTTGAGTTGTCCTTCATTTCTTTTACAACGAAGTTGTAGACTTTATGTTGACTTGTTTAGAAATCAATGCCACAAATGGTCAGTACGATTATTTGTTTGTAGTAATTCTGGCAAATATTAAGACATATTACATCCTCCTGGGTCATTAGTCAGTCAGTTAAGTGCCACGCGTGATACACGCTTGGGCGATCATGTCTCGAAAGAGACATAAATGACCGGGCAGAAGATTATCCCGCAGTATGTTGCTATTACTTTCTGCGGTAGACTGGTTGTCGACCAAGGCTATAGAACCCAATCTGTCCTGTTATTTAATTCATAACTGGAAGGAAGAGACGGATTAATACCTTTCCCAGGGATATTTGCGCGTAAGTGAATACAATGGAATTCGAACCCGGCTCCCCTGTTTCTCTTTCCGAGCCGATATCCACTGTTCCATGACGCACATCCTGGGCCATACACTGTCAAAATATGATATTTGATGATTTTTTAAATTATAAAAAAATATATACTGTCTGTGATTGCACTTGAGTCTGTAGATAAGCATCGTTTAGATCTGTAGCCAATTATTAGCAGAATTTATTATTTAGTTTACAAAAGTTCACCCTCAAAGTGAAGAAATTTGAGATATATTGTTTTTTTGTGACGGCTGTTGTGGCAGAGTTTATTTATTATTTCCTGCAGGAAATTATCTTCATTGATATACCATTTTGATTGTTGTTTTAACTTTGTGGTAACAAATCAATTTAAAAGATTTGTAAGATTTTTTTTGATTGCTTGCAGTAAGAGGCGGTTTTATGATGAGACATTTTTTGGTCATACTGAATAGTCACATGTTAATTTTCGACCAGCCATGACGTTCTCGTTATTTCGCAAAATCAACAGATGCCAATAAAACGGTTTTAATAGGCGGACGAAGTATTTCCATCCTGGGTATGACGATAAAGCACATCCGGCAGCAGATACTTTGATCGTGATGATTTGAAAAGCATGGTTACCACCACATCAATGCTGTTGTTTGTAGCTCCACGCTGACCCAGATTGATAGCCCTTGTTAGGGTTCTAGCTATGGGCAAATAGTTTATATATATATATATATATATATATATATATATATATATATATAATGCTAAATTGTGAATATATATACATATAATGTTAAAATATGATAGTGGTTAAAGCCAAGATAGTTGCTTTTACAGTGTTTTCACGATAAAAAAAAAACTATTGTAGCAAGCAACTTTTTGTCATAATATGATTGATAACTATTGAGAGAGAGAGAGAGAGAGAGAAAGAGAGAGATAGAGTGAGAGTGGAAGCGTTGATAGGATTAATATTGGGAAGTTTGACACTTCAGTGACCAATCTCATGACGACTTCGAAATTTCGTGATAGCTATGATGACTCACTCCTCAGGGCTTTTTAGCAGATTGAAAAAAGCCCTAAGGAATTAAGACATCATGGTGGTGCCTTAACGAATCTTCCTTCACAAAACTGCTCAGTTAAGTGATACGTTTCTCTATATTATATATATATATCTAAATATATGCTTGCTAAAATACCTTCTTACATACATATATATATATATATATATGTGTGTGTGTGTGTGTGTGTGTGTGTGTGTGTGTGTGTGTGTGTGCTTGCTCACTAACCACTATTACAATTCAACATTATATATATATATATATATATATATACTAACGGCTATAATTCTTAGGTCACCCCATTTTTTTAAATCAAGCACTTCATACTAACTATTTTTAGTATTTATTGCCAAGTGAATAATTGTAAATGAAAATAGAATGGTTCTTTTGTTATTATTACTTTGCAAAATTTTACAAGGCAAATAGCGACTATTTAACCATCGCACCCTCTAGATTGAAACTATGTATTTCATACTATTTTTAGCATTTATTGCCAAGTGGATAATTCTAAATGAAAATAGAATGGTTCTTTTGTTAATAATGCACAATAACATGTGCATCAAATGAAGTTATAAATATTTAATAATTGCCTATATTGCAGTTTCATCAATGAAAGAATGAAGAAAATTTAGGGTGATTCAAACGAGTTCATCTTTGCTTCCTTGTCTTGTAAAATTTTGCAAAGTAATAATAACAAATGAACCATTCTGTTTTCATTTGGATGTTTTCAATTTTGATTTCAGTTTTCTATGATCAAAATAAAACATATTTGGGATCAACCAAAGACACATTTAAGACCAGGTGGTTAAATCACAAGCCTACATTCAAAATAGAAAACTAAAAAGACTGTACAAAATTGGCTAGCCACGTGAGGAAATAGGAATCAAAATATAGAAAAGACCTATCATAACGTGTGATATAGTGAACGCAGCTAAGCCTTAAAACGGTGGCAAAATATGTAGGCTGTGCCAGGAAGAAAATTAGCAATTATGCTATTCCCAAACAAAAATGAACTATTGAATAAAAGAACAGAAGTTATGACTAAGTGTAACCATACTAAAAAATACCTATTAGGTTCGTACAACCATGGATGAAAACGTTATAATTTTTTGAAATTTAAAAAATTGCGCGTTCAAAAATTCCCCGTCACGTGAGCGTTAAAAAAACCCACCTTTTACCTGAAGACACCACAAGGTAGAAAGCTAGGTCGCGTAATAACTCGTTTACAAATAAAAACAAATATATATTAGAACAACCCCTATTTCTGTTTTAATATATATATATATATATATATATATATATATATATATATATATATACCGTGTAGCGCAGCAGAGAAACTTAATAATGGGAAACATAACCCCAGACAGAATTCGAAACAGCTTCCCCCTTTTTAGGGGAAACAACATTCCAATCCAATATATTTTAGATCGCTCGTGCATATGTATTTTTACCGCCCTTTTATTAGTGTAGTCGCACTTGCTAGTTACGTCCATCCAGGAAGTTTTCATTTGCTTATATTCTTTTTATTTTGTTGTTGGAAATATTTTTTTTAATGTAACCATTTCTGGCAGATAATGTGTTATTACAGAGTTGGACAGCTAATAAGAAACGTGATAAAAACAAAAACGAAAAAAATATAAATGAAATCGGCTAGATTATATGCCCAAACCACATCAAATAAAAATGAAAAATAAACTAAAATTTGTAATTCCCAGCATCTCTCGTGCGTGCGCATGTAAGGACAAAAGACGTCACAGGAATTTTTTTTACACTGTGTCATTCACCTTCCCCAAAAACTGTTCTTCATATATAAACATAAATAAATTTATACATATATATAAGTGTGTGTGTGTATTACTAAATGTAAATGACAATAGGAAAACTGACAACGCGTTTCATCCAATGTGTAATGTTTCTTTTGTTATTATTAATTTGTAAAATTTTACAAGGCTGCCAAGAAGCTTTGCTTTGGCCAGCCAATAATAAGAAGAGACTTATGCACATATTATTGTGCAGTATTAACAAAAGAACCATTCTATTTTCATTTAGAATTATCCACTTGGCAATAAATACTAAAAATAGTATGAAATACAAACTTTCAATCTACAGGGTGCGATGGGTAAATTGTCGCTATTTGCCTTGTAAAATTTTGCAAATTAATAATAACAAAAGAACTATTCTATTTTCATTTAGAATTATCCACTTGGCAATAAATACAAAAAATAGTATGAAATACATTATCTTTTTTTAAACTGGAGTGACCTAATAATTATGACCGGTAGTGTAATCTTCGAAAGCAAAAAATGAAATGAATTTATTAAAACAAAGTAACAAAACTTTCTACGTTGCTAAGGATATTTTGTTTTTTATTAGTTACTTTGTTTTAATAAATTCATTTCGTTCTTGTCTTGAAAAAGACCACATTGGATAAAAGGCTTTGAAAATTAATACAATTTTCCTATTGTCATTTACATTTATAAATATTGGCTTTTCTACAGTTTAACTGTAAGAGATTTTTCAAATGTGTGAGTCTGTATGTATGTGTGTGCATGTGTGTGTGTATGTGTATATGCGTGTGCGTGTGCCCGTTAGAGACGTTGTTGAATTATATGTGGTCAGCAGTTGTGAATTTATTTCAGTTTCACGCGTTTATAGCATTAGTTTTCCGTTCCTCGTTCGTAAGTCGCAAATAAAACTTTACTGATAACAAATATTGGCCTTGAGCCAAACACATAAAAAATCATTAGAATCTGCATGCTGCAGAAGACTTCATCCAATTCATTGATTGTATTCTCACTGGGTGACAGTAAGAAATATTCTAATAAACATTTTACGTGTATATTTCAATCCGTTGATCAGCAAGATTTTCTCCTGTTCAAGAGGAGGGTCTGTAATGTGATAGATACCGACTTGGCAGACCGCCTGCAGTCTCTCTCCCACCGGCGCGACGTGGCTTCCCTGTGTCCCTTTTATAAATACTTTCACGGCTTCTGCTACGATGAACTTAGATCACTGGTGCCCCCTAAATACGAATTTGCACGAGATACTAGTTGAGCAACTAGATTCCACCCTTTTACAGTGAAACCGATAAAATGCAACCGCAATTTCTACTCCAACAGTTTCTTTCCTCGCACTTCCCGACTGTGGAATTCCCTTCCACACGATTGCTTCCCCGACGTATACAATCTCCAGGAGTTTAAATGTAAGGTCAATAGACACCTCCTAACACACTAACCTGCTCCCATTCCTCTTGACATTCCCTATGTCTAACATTCATTCCTCCTAACATTCTCTATGTCTAACCACTCCTTTTCTTTACCTTCCCCTATGTAGCCCCATGCGCAATAGTGGCAGTGGAATGCCTTGCTTGGGGTGAGATGATTAAAAAAAAAAATTAACGTTCATTTCTTGCCAGCCATGTTCGTAATTGTCATGTAACCCTTTTACAAAGTTTCTTCAATAAATCACCCTTCTACTCTTGCTATTAATATTTCTTATGCGTTGTAACGATTCACATCCTTCATTGTGTGTCACAGAAATTTTAACTGACTCGTTTTGGTTGTAGATATAATTTCCCTTGCTGTTCCGAACTACCTTACTACTTCATCATTGATCAGATATACTACCCATACAATTTCTTACATTCATTGCTAAAACCATATTTTAGTCTCTTGTTTCACATTTCTAGTTCATCTGTGAAGAAACTGCACAGCATCGACTGTCATTTAGAAAAGTAGATTTGACAATTCCGGTCACTCTTCCTTGTTTCTAACGATACATTTTTATTGACAGATACAAATGTTTTTCTTCTTCTGTAAGACGTGTCCTTTGCAAGTGGGGGCGATCATGTCTTTCTACAACTTCTTAACATTTTTAGCTCTTAGCAACAATTTATTTTTTCTTCGGCCTCGTTGAGACATTCATACGCCAAGGCGAGTTCCACGAGCATTTTTTGGCCTTCGATTTGACCTGTGTGTGTTATTTTTTCCAAATCATCTTTCCACATGGTGTGACCAACAAATATAGGGCTGCAAACATTTCTAATTATGTACCCTTTTTAAAAAAGATTTTCCCTCAGGCTTATTCATTTCTCATCCGTCTGTCCGTAATATTCTCTTTATACTCTCAAATTAAGAATCCACCTCTTCGTCGTTAATTAGTAGTAATATGAGTATATCATAATTATCTAAAAATAAATCTTACAATATAAAATACTATCTGGCTTTAAAAAAGATGCAAATTGTTGATAAATCGTAAAAACGAATCCAATAACCATCATGCTTCTGTAGAATCAAATAGCTTTTCGCTTACGTTTTCTATGAATTCTTTTAAAGAACATTTCAGTATTCAGCACCAAATTTTAGTTCAGCAGTCTTTGAATCGTTGTAATTAATTTTCCTATTTCTTTAACCTATTTGTAACGCATCTTATACTATTGCAATATCCGTTCGTATTTCGGAGTTTGATTTTACTTCCCCTGTAAAAACATATTTAATATCCCGGAAGTGTTTTCACAGGGGATGTAAAATCAAGCACTGAAATAGATAATATTTGTAATTGTTTGAATTAACACTCTAGGGCCATTCGTATCATATTTGATACAGTATGAAAACAAGCCTTGAAAGAAATATTTTCCTGAAAATTTTTTTAAGATAAATATTTTATAAATTTCAAATGAAAGCAGTACTGACTGCTCAGTCAATGAATACCAAATGTTTCCTTATAGGGAAATACCAAATGTTTCCTTATAGGGAAATACTGTATCAAATATAATACGAATGGCCGGAGAGGGTTAAACAGTTTTTTAATCATTTCACCCGAATCAAGGCATTCTACTGTCACTGTTGCACAGGGGGTTACATAGGGGAAAGTGGTGAGAAAGAGGGGTTAGTTATAGGAAATGTCAGGAGGAGGGTAATAAACGGATGAGGATACCGAGGATGGGGTGGACTAGATAAAAAGTGAGCTTGAGAGATTGGATACGAGTTAGAGTGATAGGAGATGTCTGTTGACCTTACATTTAAATTCCTGGGGATGGTAGCTGCCGGGAAAGCAAGTATATGGAAGGGAATTCCACAGGTGGGAAGTTCCTGAAATGAAGCTGTTAGAGTAGAAATTGTGGTTACATTTTATCGGTTTCACTGTAAAAGGGTGGGACCTAGTTGCTAATTTAGTAGCTCGTGTAAATTCATACCTAGTGGGCACAAGTGATCTAAGTTCATTTGAGCAGTGGCCGTAAAAGTATTAATAGAAGAGACACAGGGAAGCCACGTCACGCCGGTGAGACAGCGACTGCAGCCGAGCTGCCAAGTCGGTATTGATCATATCACAGATTCTCCGTTGGATTTTGTCAAGAACCCTGAGGTGAATAGCTTGAACAGATGTGGCAGCAGTATTAAATACACGGGCGGATGGTAGATTTATATATGTGCAGGATGGACTCAGACGGGAAAAAAACTTCTTGGCTCTGCACAGTGAACCGATCTTCTTAGCAGCGGACTTAGCAATGAATTCGATATAGTCATTCCACTTGGGGTCCGCTGAGAGTGTGAGGCCAAGGAGACATCTCTAAGATTTTATTTCGCTGACGAACATTCAGACAATCTTGCTAACCATTACACCGAATCGAAATTTATTTTTTCTAAGCTTAGCTTAAATGTATCTCAAGACTTAAAGTATGGGATACTCAGTGAGGACTGAAGTCACTGATTTGATCTGCCGAGGCAAGCTGGCTAATTATCACACCACATCGAAGTTGCAGCTGTCTTCTTTGTCAATGCATATTCCTTTCTTCCCGCTTTCCTTGAAAATCTTGTCTAGGTCAGAAATATGCCTTCTGTGTCTGCCACTAACAATGTTATCTGCGTATGTTATATTGTTAAATTTGCTTTCACACTTCAGTCAGTTCAGTGCCATACTCGATACACGCATGGCCAATCATGTCTCGAAAGAGACATGTGTGACTGGACAAAAAATTTTCCGCAGTAGGTTGCTATTACTTTCTCCGTGAGAATGGTTGCTAAGAAAAGCTAGAGAACCAAATCTGTTCTGTTATTTAATCTATAGCTATGGGAGAAGCGACTGTTTAATACCTTTCCGAAAGATATTTGCGTGTAGGCGAATGAAATGAATTCGACTGGGATTCGAACTCAACTCTCCGATTTGTCGTTCCAAGCCGATTTCTACTGTACTACAACGAACATCCCGTTATTTACAGACGCTAAATCGTAATAGGGCCGCCAAGTTCTTTAAAGACCCGATATCTGTTCTCACCTTGTGGTAATCAACACTGTCGCCGACTAATCTGAACAAGTTTTATGCCTAATAAGATAATCCTAATATATTAAAAAAACCTCTACGTGTTAATACTGACAATTTAATCTACGATTTATTTATGATTATCTGCAACATCTCATTTATGTATTTAAAAAAATTTAATTCATTGTGATGAATTCCGATCAGCAAGGTTTCATTCTAAAAACGACAGTGGGCGTCATCCACAATGATGAAATGAAAAGTCATTCAATTAAGTTAAAAATATTTATTCATACAGTGTCTCATTGCTTAGCTATATGCGAAGTCAGTCAGTCAATTAAGTGCCATACGTGATACACGCTTTGGGTGATCATGTCTCGAAAGAGACATGACTAACTGGGCAGAAGATTATCCCACAGTAGGTTTCTATTGCTTTCTGAGGTAGACTGGTTGCCAGGCAAGGCTACAGAATGAAATCTGTCTTCTTATTTGACTCATAGCTAGAGGTGGAAGAGATGTATTATTGTTAAGTAGTAATTAGTGGGGGATCAATTTATTACTTCATAACAATATAAAACTGATCCCCCACTTTACCAGTGGACGCCTTAATCATGTTTTCAAATATTATATTCAGTCAGTCAGGTAAGTGCCATACGTGATACACGCTTTGGGCGATCATGTCTCGAAAGAGACATGACTGACTGGGCAGAAGATTATCCCGCATTAGGTTGCTATTGCTTTCTGCGTTAGACTGGTTGCTAGCCAAGGCTATAGAACCCAATCTGTTCTACTATTTAACCCATAACGGGAGGGAAGAGACGGATTAATACCTTTCACAAGGGTATTTGTGCGTAAGTGAATGCAAGGAATACGACTGGAATTCGAACTCGTCTCTCCGATTTATAGTTCCGAGAATATATCCACTGCACCACAACGCACATCCGTATGCGTAATAAACAGAGCAAAAGGAAGGGTGGAAAAAGAGTATTTGTATTTATTCAAGTGTTTATCATGGGATTTTTATGGCCAAATTTCGAGATCGAGGCAATTCCCTAGATGATCCTTCGCAACGACTACGCTAATTCCATTGTCTCCAGACCCAGGGAAATCATCAACTATTGGCATCGGGGCACCAACAACGCGATACTCCATCGATCCAATCGTAAAGTCAACAATTTACCTCACCACTCACCGGTCATTGTCCTCACAAATAGAGTTAATAGTAACGAGATCCGAGACTCACTCGAGAACTTGATTTAGAGACAACTGGCAAGTGTACAAGTTTACATTATTCCAGGGAAATGGAAAGAAAGAAAGAAAGAAAGAAAGAAAGAAAGAAAGAAGTGAATAAAAGTAGATCTAACGTTTGGTTGATTAATAGTTTATCAACTACTTAAGGGTCATTTAATGCTGAAATGTAATTGTATTGGGAGAATTAGTAATTTTTTTTTATTATATTACTCGAAATTTCTTTTACGAAATTTTATAGCTGGCTAGTCAGTTAAGCGCCATACGTGATACACGCTTGCTGATTGGGCAACATATGTCTTTCCGCAGTAGGTTGTCATTAATTTCTGTGGTAAACTAGTTTAATAATAAGAAGAGACTTATGCCCATATTATTGTGCAGTATTAACAAAAGAATTATTCTATTTTCGTTTAGAATTATCCACTTGGCAGTAAATACTAAAAATAGTATGAATACATCATTTCTTTTAAAAAACTGGGATAGTCTAATAATTATGGCCGGTAGTGTATATATATATATCAAATCTACAGGTTGCGATTTGTAAATTGTCGCTATTTGCCTTGTAATCTTTTGCAAAGTAATAACAAAAGAACCATTCTATTTTCATTTAGAATTATCCACTTGGCAATAAATACTAAAAATAGTATGAATACATCATTTCTTTTAAAAAACTGGGATAGTCTAATAATTATGGCCGGTAGTGTATATATATATATCAAATCTACAGGGTGCGATTGGTAAATTGTCGCTATTTGCCTTGTAATCTTTTGCAAAGTAATAATAACAAAAGAACCATTCTATTTTCATTTAGAATTATCCACTTGGCAATAAATACTAAAAATAGTATGAAATAAATCATTTCTTTTTAAAAACTGGGGCTGCCTAAAAATTATGGCCGGTAGTGTATATATATATATATATATATCAAATCTACAGGGTGCGATTGGTAAATTGTCGCTATTTGCCTTGTAATCTTTTGCAAAGTAATAATAACAAAAGAACCATTCTATTTTCAGTTAGAATTATCCACTTGCCAATAAATACTAAAAATAATATGAAATACATAGTTTCTTTTAAAAAACTGGGGCGGCCTAATAATTATGACCGGTAGTGTACTTTTCGAAGGCAAAAAATGAAATGAATTTATTAAAACAAAGTAACAAAACTTTTTACGTTGCTAAGGATATTTTGTTTTTTTATTAGTTACTTTGTTTTAATAAATTCATTTCGTTCTTGTCTTGAAAAAGACTACATTGGATAAAAGGCTTTGAAAATTAATACAATTTTCCTATTGTCATTTACATTTATAAATATTGGCTTTTCTACAGTTTAACTGTAAGAGATTTTTCAAATGCGTGAGTCTGTATGTATGTGTGTATATGTGTGTGCATGTGTGTGTATGTGTATATGCGTGTGCGCGTGCCCGTTAGAGACATGTTGTTGAATTATATGTGGTCAGCAGTTGTGAATTTATTTCAGTCTCACGCGTTTATAACATTAGTTTTGCGTTCTTCGTTCGTAAGTCGAATATAAAAATCATATCGCCCCAAGCAAGGCATTTTACTGCCACTGGTGCGCAGAGGGTTACATTGGAGGAAAGTTATGACAAAGAGTGACAGGTTATAATGGGGTGTCAGGAAGTGGGTAAAAGAAGGATGAGAATACTGATGAGGATGGAGTGGACGGAGAAAGGAGCAAGAGAGAGAGAGAGGATGCAGGTTAATGAGATATGAGATGACGATTGACTTTAAATTTAAATTCCTGGAGATTGTAGCTGTCGGGAAAGCAAATAAATGGAAGGGAATTCCACAGGCGGGTAGTGCCATAAAAGAAGCTATTGCATTTACAATTTATTGGTTTCTTAGCAAAACTGGTGGAACCTAGTTGCTAATCTTGTGGCTCGAGTAAATGGAGCCAACAGTAAATAGGAGGCAACAGTGAGCTAAGTTTATCGGAGCAGAAGCCATGAAAGTATTTGTAGAAGAGACTCAAGGAAGTCACATTGCGCCGGTGAAAAAGTGACTGTTCATGAGCTGCCAAGTCGGGATCTATTACATTACAGATCCTCCGCTGTATTTTGTCAATGACACCTAGGTAGATAGCAGGAGCACCTGACCAGATATGACAGCAGTATTCAATGCACGGGTAGATGGTAGATTTATATATGTGCAGGATTGTTTCAGGCGGAAAAAACTTCCTGAGTCTACCAAGTTTGTAAAACGTAATCTATTATGCCATTCAACTCATAGCTACAGGGAAGAGTGACAGATTAATACCTCTCCTAAAGTTATTTGCGCGTAAGTAAATGCAACTAACTCGACTGGAATTCGAACTCGGGTCACCGATTTCTCTTTCTGAGCCCATATCCACTTTATTACAACAGACATATACATTGCTGGCGCAATCTTTATTTTGCTAAAAAACGATTTAGTAGTAATATTTTACAATTAAAATGTATTGCTGGCACCTTTCTAAACTTATTTATAAATGGAACTTTGTCTGTGTGTTTGTGTGTGTGTCCGTTACCTATAGACTCCGAAACGGCTGAACAGATTTTCTTGAAAATTTGCACAGTTGTACTATAAGAGTCTGCGAGTGTTCTTAACTAGGTTTTGTGTCGAGGTACCCCCGATAAATATCGAAAATCGATAATCAAAAAAACGGGTTATAGAAGGAGTGGTCCGATTTTAATCAAATTAGATACACTCATAGACAAGGACATCAGAAACGGTATTCAGATGTTTCAAGGTTGCAGTTCTTACAATAGTGCAGAAAATCGATAATGTATATATATATAAGGCAAGATGTTTGTATGTGTGTTTGTTTATCTGCCTGTATGTCTGTATTTTTTCAGCCCTTTTATTTTCGTTTTTGCTTCGGGTTTGGGTCTAAGTAGGTATACTTGTAGTTCTTAGTCTCAGCCATGATTCCATTTACTCAGAGGACATATTTAGCCTTCAAAATTCAGTTTACGACGAAAAAGTCTTATTTGATATCGATACCAGGGAATCAAAATTTGACTTATATCCATTCATTTTATTTTCAGTCTACGGTTTCGCTTTCACTGGAAACAACTATTGCTTTTAGTCTTTCGTGCTAACGTCCAAAGAGTCTGAGCTCTAGGACCATGGATTAGTTTTAAAGCTTTCATTACACCCGAGCAATGCGGGGCTATACTGCTAGTAAAAATATAAATCTACACTTTAATAATATTTTTTAGTTTGTAGGGTTTCACTTTTTGACTGTAGATAAAACCCTAACAAG
Source organism: Ascarosepion bandense (assembly GCA_037127315.1). Taxonomy (NCBI): domain Eukaryota; kingdom Metazoa; phylum Mollusca; class Cephalopoda; order Sepiida; family Sepiidae; genus Ascarosepion; species Ascarosepion bandense. The sequence continues at coordinate 1,018,132 of JBBBDQ010001509.1, forward strand.
TGCTACCACCCTAGGTCAGGGTGGACTTGAGAACAAGAGAAATGAAGTGGTGTTTTCACGATTCTCAAAACCTCCTTGCTGCCGTATCTGCTTAAACGTCAGAACTAGGACAATCACGAGTGAGGATATACCTATCTTATGTCTTTGTCTATGAGTGTATCAAATTTGATTAAAATCTGACCACTCCTTCTATAACCCGATTTTTTGATTATCGATTTTCGATATTTATCGGGGGTACCTCGACACAAAACCGAGCTAAGAACATTCGCAGATGCTTATAGTACAACTGTGTCAAGTTTCAAGAAAATCGGTTCAGCCGTTTCGGAGTCTATAGGTAACGGATACACACACACACACACAGACAAAGTTCCATTCATAAATAAGTTTATATAGGTTTAGATAGATTATCAAGAATCAATGGAAAAAGTATATAATCTGACCATATTTCGTATTACTTTAAACGCTATATTTGCTGGACACGTATTCACGTATACATATATTATCTACTTATTCTGATAGTTTTAATGTAGCCACCAACCTTTCGCTGGCGTCAACTGTTGGATTATTTCATCCGTCATATTATCAATTAAGAAGACTTATACTGTTTTTTGGTCATGCCTTTTTTTGCATTATTTTACATTAGTCAGTGGCGTTTAATTTCTTCAGACCAAAAGTAGAAGACATTCACTTACTTTGATTTTACTTTTTCGAAAATTTTTATGTCTGTTTAGAAAAGTTTCATTTTTTTCCTCTCTTCGTTTTCATACTCAGTTTGTCTTTCATAAAATACATCCATTTTACATTTACCTTTAATCATTTGCTTCCATGTTAGCAAAATAAGCCACGTTTTCTCATTATTATTTACATTATTATTAATATTATTAATATTATTATTATTATCACCATATTACAATTTCTGCTATGGTAACGCTACATGCCCAAGGCAGGTTGTAATGTGTTGTTTTGGTTACATTACCTTATTTGCTTTTCTCCCATAACATCACTCGCGTTACATGGAAGAAGTTCCGATCGTGGGCTGGGCTTATCAAAACATTTTTTGTATTTCTTTATTATTATTATTATTATTATTATTATTATTATTATTATTGCCATTGTCATCATTGTTATCAATATGATTACCATAATTATTATATTTCGACTTCTACTATGTTCCCACTACCTACGATTTCTGCGGATAGACCAAAGGCTGGCGTGGTGTTTTGTTATGGCTAACTTTCATTTGTTTTTTGATTTCCAATGAAATCACTAGCGTTACATAAGCAAAAGTTCTCCTTAATTGGTGGGCTTTACTTATCATGACATTTTTTGTATATCTCTTAAGCTGGGGTTTCCAGGGATTCTTTCAATATGTTTTTTGTTCTATATTCTATCATTGCAAGTGCACCTACTATCCCTAGTATGATTTTTGATTTCAATTTCTACATTTTTTCTTTTTCAATTTCCAGAACTTTATATTTTGATAGTTTTTCAAAGTCCTTGTTTGTCATGTTACAATCCGCTGGACAAGCTATATCAATTAATAAGCAAGAACTTTCTTTTTCATTTTTAGCAATAATGTCTAGCCTATTTGCTTCAATTTTCCTGTCTGTATAAATGGTATGATTCCATAGAATGGTGACATTTTCTTTTTCTGTAACCGGTGCTGGGTGATGTTCATACCAGTTTATGTTTACATATTTTCCAACGTGTTTGCAGGTTGTCCAGTATAAATATTCCCTTACTCCATTGTGACCATTTTTATATTCATTTCGAGCAAGTCTGGAACATCCTGAGATTAGATGGTATATTGTTTCTTGCTATTTGTCCCAGAATCTGCATTTTAGCTCCACATTCTTATGTATGATATTTGCCTGAAAGTTCCTCGTGAAAAAACTCTGGTCAGCCGATGCAAGAATAAAGCCTTCAATTTCAGACTTGAATTCAGATGCTCATCACCATCGATGATTACCAACTGTATCAACATCGGGCTTATTAGCAAGTTCTGGAGATTGGCCATACAGAAGTTTGTCTTATCAGCGTTGTTTCATCTGCTCAAAAATTTTATTCTTAGATTTCTTTTTCATATTCTTTGCTGCAATTATTAGTTCTTAGGTTTTGTTTTGGTTTTCTTCAGAATTTATTAAATGTAAATCTTGTTTGTATTTATTGCCTTCTTCCATTATTGAATATTTTTCCTTTCTGTTTTCATGTTGCTTGGCTAATTGTATCATCCAGTCCTTTGTTGTTGCTATTTATGTTAGTATATTAATAGTTGTTGTCGTTTATGGCACTTCTAGGTGAATAAGACGTCTTCATCCTTCTTTACAGGATATGTATAAAATTCCTCCTGAAAAAACTCTGGTCAGCCTTCAGTTTCAGACTTTAATCCAGATTCTCATAACCATCGATCGCCACTTGGCAAGTCAGATACAATCACTTTCTCACCGACGTAATGTGGCTTCACTGTGTCTTTTCTAGAAATACTTTTGTGGCTTCTGCTCCAATGGACCTAGCTCACTGGTGTCCTCTATGTATGAATTTACTGGAGCCAAAAGAGTACCAACCTGTCTGTATTTACTACGTTTCTTCATTATTTAATATTTTTTTCTTTGATTTCATGTTTTTTGACTAATTGTATTACCCACTCCTTTTTACTTTCCATGTATGTTAATCAGCCAATAATTGTATGAAAACGTTAGCTAAAGAAGACTTCTTCCAAATTCTTTACCTAGAATTTATAGGCGGTCTACATCAGCTTTTGGGTGATGTATCTAATGCTTAGAATGAATAATCCACTTGTCTGATGTCATTTAGAGTCCAATTCAAGATGTTGAAACTATATTCGGGCACTGGGTTGGCAAGGTTATTAATAGCTACAATTCTGTTCTGAGAATTAAATTCAGTTTTTATTATCAGTCGAACACTTATATAGTAAACTTTACGTACTATTTCTTTCTTTTTTTCATGGTGAATTCTTTTACTCTCATTTACATCTAGGTGCTTATAAGATTCTTTCACTAAATCCTTCATTGTTCAGCAGGATTAGAGCTAATAGATCATGTTTGTTTATAAATATGTAACAAAATTGTTTAGCATGACAGTGAATTGATGTTCCTATCAGAAGAGCTAGCAATTAATTCAATATAATCGTTCCACTTCATATCAGTAGAAAACAGGAAGAGTAGCAACGAGTCACTCTCCTGAAGGTTAGCATCAGCCATGAAGGCAGTAAAGGTTCTCTTAGACGATTACTTGAGGGCAGTTTTGATTTGGAGGCGTTAAATTTAATAAGCCTAAAATCAGTCAGTTAACTGCCATACGTGATAAAAGCTTTGTCTCGAAAGAGACATGACTGACTGGGCAAAGATTATTCTGCAGTAGGTTGCCATTGCTTTCTGCTGTAGACTGGTTGCCAATCAAGGCTATAGAACCCAGTCTGTTCTATTACTTAATCCATAACTGGAAGAAAGAAACGGATTAATATCTTTCCCAAGGGTATTTGTGCGTAAGTGAATGCAAGGAATCCAACTGGAATTTGAACTGGGCTCCCCGATCTCTCGGAAAACTCTAACGTTAGCAATTTTATTCAAATTGAATTTAATTCCACTATCGTCACTGAATCATTTTACAGTTTGCAGAAGACTTTCCAACTCATTGTCATTTCTAACCAACAACTTTAAGTCATCCATGTAAAATAGATGGCTTATTTTGTATGACCTATTTTAGAACTACATTCTGTCTTGTTACGTTGGCTGGTTAATACCTTAGGTGATATACAAAATAGTAAGGAAGACAAAGAATCATCTGGAAATATTTCTCTGGTGATGTTTATTTACTTAGAGGTTCCATTTATATGACTGAGGTAAAGTGTTGTTTACCATATCGGCGTACAGTTTTTGATAAAATTTATGACAACGGGTGATACCTTTTATATATTTAAATACTTAAAGATCCAAGAATGTAGTACACTATCAAATGCCATACGATAATTGATCTAGAAAGTAATAAGATACTTCTTAGCATTGAATCCGTCTTCCAACATCATCTTATTAATGAGAAATTGGTCATTACATCCGTAACAGCCACATTTGCATCCTTTTTTCAAGCGGTAGTATGTCATTTCTTTCTTAGAAGAAATATGTCTGTTTAATTTTTATTATTGTTAATATTATTAATATTTTTTCATCATATTTCAATTTCTGCTATGGTTACACTAACTAGCAATTCCGTACAACATTTAAGGCAGGTGGTGGTGTGTAATTTTGGCTACATTTCATTATTTACTTGTCTAACACCCAAGATATCACTAGCTTTCCATAAACAAATTTCTCCTTAGTATGTAGGCTTTACTTAACAGGACAGTTTTTTGTATATCTCATATATATATAGATGTTATTTTTTACTTAAAACATTGTATGTGGTTTGGTTTATATTAAGCTGAGGTTTCCAGGTATTCTTTCAATGTGTTGTTTTGTTCCATTTTTTATCATTCCAAGTGAACCTACTATCACTGGCAATATTCTTGTTTTAAATTTCTTCTTCTTCTTCTACTTCTTCTTCTTCTTCATCATCATCATCATCATATTATTATTATTATTATTATTATTATTATTATTGTTGTTGTTGTTGTTATGTTGTCATTTTTCATCATATTTTCATTTCTGCTATGGTCGCACAACATACCAAGTCTGAGGAAAGACCTAAGGTAGGTCGGGGTGTGTTGTTATGGCTCCATTTCATGTTTTTTTCTATCTCCTCTAACATCCCTAGCGTTACATAGACAAAGCTCTCCTTAATGTGTAAGCTGTATTTAACAAGACAAGTTTTTGTATATCTTTAAATCTGGGGTTTCCAGGGATTCTTTTAATGTGTTGTTTTGTTCCATTTTTTATCATTCCAAGTGCACCTACTATCACTGGCACAACTCTTGTTTTCAAATTCTACATCTTTTCTATTTCAATTTCCAGGTTTTTATATTTTGACAGTTTTTCGAATTCCTTGGTTGCTAGGTTACAATCCACTGGACAAGCCATATCAATTATTGGAAAGTTTTTTTTTCTTTTTGGTTTTTAACAATAATGCCCGGCCTATTTGTTTCAATTTTTCTGTCCGGAGTTGGGTGGTGTTCATACCACACTTTGTTTACATATTTTCCATAGTGTTTGCACATTGTCGAATATAAATATTACCACACTCTATCGTGATGATTTTTATGATCATTTGGGGCAAGTACAGAACATCCTGAGATTAGATGGTCTATTGTTTCTTGGTATTTATAAAAGAATCTGCATTTTGGATCCACATTATTATGTATAATATTTGCCTGAAAGTTCCTAGTGAAAAGACTTTTGTCTTGCGCTGCAAGAATAAAGCCGTCACTTCCAGACTTTAATCCAGATGCACGTGACCATCGATTAACTTTATCAACATTGGATTTATTGGCACGTTATGGATATTTGTCATGCCGAGGTTTGTCTTAACAGCGTTGTTTCATCTATTCAAGAGCTTTATCCTTGGCTTTCTTTTTCATATTTTTTGCTGCAATATTTGGTTCTTGGCTTCTGTTTTGTTTTTTCTACAAAATCTACTAAATGTAAATCTTGTTTGTATTTACTGCCTGCTTTCATTATTGAATATTTTTTCTTTCGGTTTTCATGTTGTTTGATTATTATTATTATTATTATTATTATTATTATTATTATTATTAGTGTTTTTATTACTCGTTTCACCCCGGTCAAGGCGTAAATTCCACTGATGTGCGGCGGGCTACATAACTGAAAGAAAATTAATTAGAGGAGGGAGAAAAGGATTACAAACCAATTAGGAAGAAGCAATAGAAAGATGACAATGCAGGTGTGATGACAGTTGCAAGCGGGGAGAGAAAGGGAAGGATATACGGGGTGGGGAAAGGGCTAGAGTCAAGTGGTTAGTAGATGAGTATTGACATTGCATTTAAATTTCTGGAGGTTGTAGCCGTCAGGAAAGCAAGAATATGGGAGAGCGAGTTCCACAGGCGTGAAGTGAGAGAGAAGAAGCTGCAGGACTAGAATTGTCGTCTGCATTTGGCTAACCTGACTGTGAATGGGTGGGACCCAGTTGTCATTCTGGTTGCACGAGTAAACACCTGTTGAGAAGGCACCAGTGACTTAAGCTCGTCTGATCAGAAGCCATGAAAGTACTTATAGAACAGACAAAGGGAGGCCACGTTTCGTCGGTGGAGAAGTGGCTGTTGTCGAGCCGCCAAATCAGCACCTATCCCGTTACTAACTCTCCTTTGGAGCCTGTCGAGAACACTGAGGTGAGCAGCAGGGGCGCCTGACCATAGATGGCAGCAGTACTCCATGTAGGGTCGAATTGGTAATCTTGTATATATGCAGGATGTATTCAGGTGGAAAGAAAATTCTGGATCGACACAGTGGCCCAACCTTCTTAGCAGTGGATTTAGCTATGGATTCGATGTAGCGGTTCCACTTGAGATCAGAAGAGATGGTAAGGCCGACGAGGCGCAGTGTATTGCACTCAGGGAGAATCGCTTGGTCCATGCTTATGTGAGGCAGGAGAGGATGCCTGTGATGTTTGACAGCCAACAGCTTGGTCTTGGACGCATTGAAGTTGACAAGCCACTTCTTGCCCCAATTCACCAGAGTGTAGATCTCGTTCAAGGTCAGCAGCGAGATTATGTCTGTCCGCCATGCCAGGTTTCTTACTTGTTGTTGTTGTTGTTGTTGTTGTTATCTGTGATTTCTGTTGTATAAATCTTTTTACCAGGTTCCCAAACAGTAAACTTAGGTTAGAAATAGATTCATGACATTTTTCACCGATCATTTTTGTAAACAAAAATCTAAGATCACGCACATTTTACATAAATAATACTTTTCTTTATGCTTCAGCTGTACCTGTGGGTAGAAAATTTCGATTTCTTTCAGGCTTGCGCTTTATTCAATACCTTTTCTAATCAATTGAAGGCCTTCATGTACAACTGAAATTACTGATGTCTATATGTACAACATTTATTGAATTTCCATCTCAGAGTCCTTGTATTTTGATAGTTTTTTTAAGATGCTCATAGTAACCTTACAAATGCTGTGTAAAAGACTTTCATCTGCTGTAAATTCTCACTATTATAATAATGACCGTTGTATAAATACATATAGACTAGGGTTAAATAGGAACTTAGGTTTTTTGAATCTTTATAAATATTTCAATACTTAAACATTTTTAGATACACTAAAAATCTTTTCTTTAAAACAACATTTAAATTATATGTATTATTACAGTTAGATTTACGTTTAAAAATATTCAGACTCTGTTGCTTTGTGCATCACGTGACGGACGCTTCTAGTTTAAACTTTAATATCCTTTGTTTCTGATGAAAGGCCGAGGCCGGTCTGAAATATCAAATATATATATATATACAATAATAGAAATAAATAGATGCTGTCAAATGAAATACATTTTTAACTTACAACTTTTTAGTAGTTTTTCCTATATATATATACATATATATATGAGGGTCCTTGATAAAATCCAACGGAGAATTTGTAATGTGATCGATCCGGACTTGGCAGCACAGATACAGTCGTTTTGTCACCGGCGTAATGTGGCTTCACTGTGTCTATTCTACAAATACTTTCGTGGCTTCTGCTATGTTGGAATTTACTCGGGCCACAAGATTAGCAACTAGGCCCCACCCTTTTACTGTGAAACCGATAAAATGTAAAAGTAAATTATTCTCCCTCAGTTACTTTTCTCGAAATTTCCACCTGTGGAATTCCCTTCCGTTTACTTCCTTCCCCGACAGCTACAATCTACACGAATTTAAATGTAAAGTCAATCTTCATCTCCTATCTTACAGAATTGCTTCCTCTTTCTCATGCTTCTTTCTCCGTCCACTCCACTCTCATTCATCTCTTACCCACTTCCTGATACCTCTCATAACCTGTCCTTCTTTTTCATAATTCCGTTTATACAAATCCACAATTTTTATCCGATTTTCACCAAACTTCACACAAATATTCTTTAGGCTTCCGATCTGGTCAGGGGCGACTTATTTTTACCTATTTCTCCCCGATATCAGAAATCGACACCCCGATATCCCATCAGATCTGATTAAGATCAGGATTTCCGCCCTTTCATCGTGGTTCTTTCTGCAGAATTTGCTCTAACTTGGAAAAATTATGTTTAGTTTCAAACATTAGCAGATCTTCTCAGACGACTCATTTTCCCCGATATCGGAAATCGATACCCCCCGATATTCTATCGAATCTGATCAAAAACCAATATTCAGCTATGAAATATTGCTCATTTTACTCCTGATGGGTACGATAATTTTTCTATGACTTACTTAGGTTATTTCAAAATTGGATGACATATTTGAATACGATATTGGAAATTGATACTCCGATATCCTATTGGGTCTGATCAAAATCAGATTTTTTGCTCTTTTATTTGGGTTTTTGCTTCGGGTTTTTCTCTAAATAGGTATAATTGTAGTTCTTAGTCTCAGCTATGATATCATTTACTCAGAGGACTTATTTAGCCTTCAAAATTCAGTTTACAACAAAAAAAACTTATTTGATATCGATACCAAGAAATCAAAATTTGACTTACATCCATTCATTTTTCTTTCAGTCTACGGTTTTTGCTTTGACTGGAAACAACTATTGCTTTTTAGTTTTTCGTGCCAACGTCTAAAGAGTCTGAGCTCCAGGACCATTGATTAGTTTTAAAGCTTTCATTACACTCAAGCTATACTGCTAGTTAATAATTAAAACCAAAGGACCATACAAAGCTCATTGTCATAGAATATTTAAAATATACAAAGACGAAATTAACTGTCTATTCGGATTGATTTGTCTCTTGCAAATGAAGAAGATAGCAGGAAGAGATAGTTATTTACTGGAGACTATTTTTACAGTATATTTGCGTTAGGTCAGTATAATTTCTATTTGTTGTCTGGATCGCAATCGGAGCTGAAGACGCTGGGTATCAGTATGATAACACCCGTTCAACGCGAAAGGTGAATATTAAGGATCTGCGCGGTGATAATAAAACTATTTTTTCACGTGAATGGAACTGAACAGTTATTAGTCTCCACTACTTCTCTACGATGTCACTTCAAGTATCCTTTGTAAATTCGTTATTCTTCTCAAGAAGAACAAGTTAACCAATAATATAAATCAATTCTTGGTTGTATCATTTATATAAACCAATTCTGTCAATAGTTTATTCAGTGTTTTCATCTACATATCTTGATTTCAGTAAACTTGCCAAGCTTTCTTTCCTCATTATGTGTCTGGAATTTAAACGGGTTCTTTCTAATTCTATTTATTTTTATGTTAACTGTTCTGACTAGATTTTTCCCTGGTGCCCAATCCACAGGAATTTAACCGTGCTACTAGATTGGCATCTAGGTCCCACTCTTTTATCGTTGAAATACTTGATTGTAACCACATATTCTACTCTAACAATTTCTAACAGTGGCAGTTCCGCCTTGCTTCATGTGAAATGATTAAAAAAGTAGTATTCTCAGCATTTTTTCGTAGAACAATATCTCCCTTGCGTAAAGTCTTCTCTATATTCAAAGAAATTTCCGTCGTTTTTTCTTGCACTTTCTAGATAATTAAATTATTTTACATGTTTGATTCTGACCTCTAGAAATCGTTGTTCGCTTCTGATTCAATCCTTCCTGTAAACAACCATATATTTTTTAAATCGTTTCAGCCCAAGCAAGGCGGTACTGCTATTAGTGCGCAGGTATCTACATAAGAGAAAAAGACAAAAATTAAACAGGGAGAGAGTATTGAGAAAGCCGAACCAGTTACTGAGGGTGTCTGAGAAATTGGCAAGAGAATGACGGGCTTTCTCTTTTCCAATCTTCTCACTTTGTTTTTTTTTTTTGGTGTAGATAGATCTATCTATCGCCCAGTTCACACTCCACCCATGTCTATTGAACAAGTTAAGAGGCTCATCCTTTCTTCCCTGTTTAGGATGTGGTTTCCGGGTTTCTCTTTTCCAATCTTTTCACTATTATGTAGCCCCCTGCGCATCAGTGGCGTTACTGCCTTGCTCGGGGTGATACGATTAAAAAAAAAAAACGAATACATTACTGTGGAACTCTCTTCGAGATTCTTGCTTTCCTGACGACTACAACCTCCAGAAATTTAAATGCAATGTCAATACCCATCCCTCAAACACTTGACTCCAGTTCTTTCTACATCACCCTTTATATCTTTTCTTTGTGTCTCTACCTTTGCAACTGTCATCACACCTGTATTCTCATCCTTCTCTTGCTTCTTTCTCTGACACCTCATGTAACTTGATCGTATTTCTCTTTACTATCCTCCTATCTAATTTTTATTTTATTTTATGTAGCCCCCTGCGCATTAGTGGCGTTACCGACTACTTGGGTGAAACGATCAAAAAAATATATTATGTTTACTTATCCTCCATGCTTAATCAATTCAGCTTGTTTAAAATCAATTGATAAATATGTATAGTATACTACCGATACTTTCTAAATTTAAACATTGTCACCATCCTAATTGATTCAGGCATCCCATCTATGTCCAAGAATATATATAGGAGCTTCTTGAAATTCTTGACATCAAGGAATGTCAATAGCAACCTTTTAGTCATATTTATACCTTCAATTAAAAAAAATATATATATAATCAGAAGTTACCACTGGGTACGTTTAAATATCTTAAACGATATGGTTGGAACCAATACATTTTTAGGTTGTCTTTTGTTGGATGTCCGTTGTGGTGCAGTGGATATTGACTCGGAACGGGGTGTCGAGTTCGAATACTAGTTGAATCCCTTGCATTCACTGACGCACAAATAACACATGACTGACTGGACAGAAGATTATCCCTCAGCAGGTTGCCATTGCTTTCTCCGGAAGACTGGTTGCCGACGAATGCTATAGAACCCAATCTGTCCTCTTATTTAACCGATAACTGAAAGGAAGAGACGGATTAATACCTTTTCGAGGAAGATATCTGAACGATGTCGGTCAGTCAAGTGCCATACGTGATACACACTTTGAGAGATCATGTCTTGAAAGAGACTTGACTGACTGGGCAGAAGATTATCCGCAGTAGGTTGCCATTGCTTTCTCCAGTAGACTGGTTGACAGCCAAGGCTAGAGAGCCAAATCTGTTCTATTATTTAACCCATAACTAGAGTGAAGAGACGAATTAATATCTTTTCCAAGGGTATTTGTGCGCAAGTTAATGCAAAGGAATTAATCTGTAATTCGAACTCGGCTCCCCGATTTGTCATTCCGAGTCGATATCCACTGCACCACAACGCTCATCCTCGACCTGAAGGTGCCCTGCAAATCAGTATAATATGTCATCTTTCGTAATTTTGTAAATTTCTCTTCTAACGAAACATCTCTGCGCTGTGATAAATAACAAAAGTGTTGCATCCCTTCCATCCTCTTCAAAGTTACACTTCTATTTGTTATTGATTTCCATAATATTTATTGTCTGTTAGCAAAGCTATTAAATTGTACCGTCTAACTCCGATATTAATATGAAATGCTTCTTTCATTTTAGTTTCTTGGCGACAACATCCATCTGTAACATAACAACATACCAAACAGAGCCAATAATTCTTGCTTGTTTTTCACAAGAACTTCAAATATATATATATATATATATATATATATATATATATATATGAACAACATTAATGGGTAAGTCACAATCCTCATAAATACGTTAGACGCTATTAATATATGCTGCCTAGCGATTAACATTGCTCGGACGTAATTCTGACATTGACTCTGCATTTGGGTAGAGATTAGCCAGTCGAAGCTCTGCTGAAGGGTAGAGTCTGGTCTGGGGAAAATTAGACATTCAGTGATATATATAGCTGGGACCACCGATATAAGAAAGGCCTTGTGCCGCATTTTGTTTCAAGTGTGGAGGCAGCTAAATAGTATATTGCCACCTAGCGATTAACTCAAACACAATTCTGACATTGTCGGGCTCTCTGTCTTCGGACAGAGAGTAACCCAGCCAAAGCTGAGTCTCGTCTGGGGAAAAATAAACATTCAGTTTTTGCCCCTGATATATGGCTCGGAATACCTATATTAAAAAGGATTTGTTCCACATTAAGTGGGGAGGCACCTAAATATCTATATTGCTGTCTAGAGCCTAACGTCGCTCAGACACAATTTTGGCATTGTCGAAATCTCTGTCTTCGGGCGGAGAGGAACCCAGATGAGGCTCCGCCGAAGGTTTGAGTCTCGTCTGAAAAGTAGATTCTAAATTTTTGCCCGAGCTATATAGCTCGGATTACCTGTATTAAAATGGCCTTATGCCACATTTTGTCTCGAGTTGAATGGCAGATAATTACTTATATTGCTTTTTAGCAGTTCACCACTAGCAGTAGTTATCTACTTCACGCAACTGGCAACTTTTCTTTTGATATTATAAAGATTACTATTGCATTTTCAAACCTCTGTTTTTGTTATTTTTCATTCAGTGACCTTTTTAGGTTACAACAATATATATACGATAGGTATTGTTGTCATACGATACTGCTGTACAGCAATATACTCATTGGTACAATGTTATCTATAGCAGCGATTCCCAAACTGGGAGAAATTTTCTCCTGGAGAAAGCTACCAGCGGGGAAATAATTATACTAAAATTAACCCTGATATTGATACACTGGTGCACAAGAAGCAGCATCACCCTTCTTCTTAATTTAATTCTGAAGTAGAAGAGCAAACAAAAGTCCTTTTATTTGTTACTAACCGCTATCTATGGCTATGATGCTAACTGCTCTCTATCCATTTTACTCTGTAAATATAAGTTTATATTTGTACATTTGAAAAATAAATTATTAAATTGTCTCAGTGTGTTTTAACTCCTCTTTCTCTCATACACATGAAGAGAAAAATTTGTATGGTTGAAATGGTGTAGTGGGAATGACAAAAAGTTTAGGAACCACTTATACGATAGCGTTCATCATAAAATGCCGTCACTGGTTTTGGCATCACTGTTCGTTTTTATATTTATCAGCTTTTTCTCTAATATTGATCACTTTTAACATATTTGAAGGACATAATCAGGCGGATGATGGAACGAGTGTTGCATAGTGTAACAGGAGAAGGCTTGATGAGAGCCACCAGAGATAGGGGACGGGGAAAGCCATGATCGTTTACGTCCTAAAGGGACAGGCCACATAGAAGAAAATATATGCCAAGTGTTTATAAGAAAGCTTAATGTGTATATATAGTGGGGAATCAAATCTATATTATAATCAATATATAAACTGATCACTCATTTTGTGGCTGTTAGTTTCTATATATTTATATTCTAGATTTATGGGCTTGAGCTAGTGGATGGCAGACCGGGGTTTGGGTGGTGTAACAGGAGAAGGCGTGCTAAGAGCCACCAGGGATAGGGAGACGTAGAAAGCCATGATCGCCTACATCCTAAAGGGACAGGCCACATAGAAGAAGAAAATATATGACAAATATTTTTAAGGAATTATAATACGTATATAAAGTGGGGTATCTAACTTATATTATAATCAATATATAAACTGACCCCTCATTTTGTGGTCATGTTAGTTTCTATACATTTATATTCTAGATGTATGGGTTTGAGGCAGTGGATTTCAGAGCGGGGTTTGGGTGGCGTAACAGGAGAAGGCGTGCTAAGGGCCACCAGGAATAGGGAGACGTAGAAGGCCATGATCGCCTACGTCCTAAAGGGACAGAGCATATAGAAAAAGAAAATATATGCCAAATGTTTATCAGAAAAAATGTGTATATAAAGTGGGGGATCGATAGCAGAAGAAGAAGAAGAACCCATAAATGTCAGTCACTTAATTGCTATACGTGATACACGATTGAGCGATCATCTCTTTTTCGACCCATGACTGACAAGGCGGAAGTTCTTTTTGCAGTAGGTTGCCATATTTTTGCGGTAGATTAGCCAACCAAGGCTATAGAACTATTCACCGCATAGCTTGGCGGAGAAGAGATGGCTTAATACATTTTCTCCAAGTGTAATTGTGCGTAAATGAATTAAACAAATTCGAGTGGATTTGAACTCGGCTGTTCATTTCTCATTCAGAGTCGATATCCATTACACCGCTTATATATTTACCTCAACATTGTCTGATATTGAGCTTGTTAGCCTATACATATGCCATACTTTAAGACGGTATTTTGTCATATGTAGAGTACTGTGCAAAATATGAGGACAAGTACTATTTTTTCTTTTATGAGGCACATTGACAGAAAATAAAGAATTTAATTAGTCATTTTATTTGATTTACTCAAATGCTTTAACAGGAAAAAATACTTGTTACAAAATAAATTTAATATTTCGTATGATAGCCTTTTGCTTTCATCACAGCTTTCATTCTGTCAAGCATTGACATCACAAGCTTCTTCAATGTATCTAATGGTATCTCCTGTCAAGCAGCTTGTATTTGTTCCCAAAGTGTGTCTTGCAAAGTAACATTAGATTTATCAGTTTCTTTATCCAAAATATCCCATAGATGTTCAATAGGATTGAGATCAGGGCTTTGTTGGGGCCAATTCAAATTCCGAAGCCTTCCTTCCTCTTTCTTTTTAGTTTAATAATTCTTACAAAGGTGTGTCTTTTCACCCTGTATTTGAATTTCACTGAGGATTTTTAGGAAAATCAACTCTGTCCTAATACTTTTGCACACTACCGGTAGCGTGCAAAAGTGTTAGGACAGGAGTGATTTTAAACTTTATTTTGATGCCTCATACAAGGTAAAATAGTTCTTGTCCTAATACTTTTGCACAGTACTATCTATCTATCTATCTATCTATCTATCTATCTATATATATTTAGTATATCGAGGCAGCAAGTAATTTTCTAGACATATGCTATTAAATATAAGAGACAATGAATGTATATTATGTTTAATCATGAGCCGTTCTAAACGTCGTATTTTTGCTTTAATTTCAGTTGAAAATAAAGACAAAAATTCTCCAACATTTGGATAATTATTTATTGGTTTTCTTCTAAGCTTTCGGCTCACATGAGCCATCTTCAGAGAGGTAGTTTAAACTGAAATATTATAAAATCCACCATCACCGACGATTTTATTTTGTGTTAGAATTTTTGGTAACTATTGCCGTTGCCAAGCGGAGTTTTATGTCAACACAAAATAAAATCGTCGGTGATGGTGGATTTTATAATATTTCAGTTTAAACTACCTCTCTGAAGATGGCTCATGTGAGCCGAAAGCTTAGAAGAAAACCAATAAATAATTATCCAAATGTTGGAGAATTTTTGTCTTTATTTTCAACTGAAATTAAAGCAAAAATACGACGTTTAGAACAGCTCATGATTAAACATAATAGACATTCATTGTCTCTTATATTTAATAGCATATGTCTAGAATATATATATATATATATATATATATATATATATATATATATACGCTCTCACACCCTGATTGAGCTCTCTGGAAGAATGGTAGACTTTGAAAAACAGTAGCTACTCTGGCATCTACGCATCGGTCATTCAGCAATGAATTAGAACACTCTCAGCTATTGGGCGTGCATAATGATAATATACGCGCTAAAAATCTGTTTTCTTCTACCGAGCGCCCATAGCTCAGATGTAGAATCGCCGATTGACGCTAATTCGGTCGGGTTTCAATCGTGGGTTAAAAGCAATCTGAGTCTAACCGTACTGATGGGCTATGATACAACGAACCAGTTCAGTCTGCGGATGACTATATATATAAATTGGCACTTTATAAGTGTTTATTCTGATTTTATGTACCCTGTCTGATCAGGACGTAGGCGAAAATGGACCTCTATCTACTTGAGCCTTATAGCTTTTTTGTCTTGTTATTTCTCTTAAACCCGGCTCTGTCATCTATTTGCTCAAACCTATCAAGTATATCAAGCGCTGCTTTCCCGTGTCCATTTTCCCTCTATCAACCCTGTGAGTGAACTTCCACGTTACTCTTTCTACATTACTGATGTTAAGTATAAGTTTCTTTCGTGTTTCTATTTTCTCCAATTTGTTTTTGCTAACATATTTGACCAATGGTATCCTCAGCATCCTCCTGTGGAACAACATTTCTCTTACATTAAGTTTCTCCTTCATGTTTGAGGAGATTGTCCGGTAAACCCTTCAAAACAGAAAGAGATATATATATATATATCCCTTAATAGTTCAGTACTCTTTTCTTTGTTCGCAACGAAGTTTCCCTGTCTCTTAACAATCTGCTTAGCTTTTAGAATGAGTCTTGTCCATGTGCGTTGTGGTGCAGTGGATATCGACTCGGAACGACAATCGAGGAGCCGAGTTCGAATTCCAGTGAACTAGGTCCCACCCTTTTACTGTGAAACCGATAAAATTTAGACGCAAATTCTACCACATCAGCTTCTTTTCTCACACTTCCAGTCTATGGAATTCCTTTCTGTTTACTTTCTTCCCTGACAGCTACAATCTCCAAGAATTTAAATGTAAAGTCAATAATTATCACCTATCTCATTAACCTGCATCCTCTCTCCTATGCTGCTTTATTCGTCCACTCAACTCTCATCAGTACACTCATCCTTCTCTTATCCACTTCCTGACACCCCCTGTAACCTGTCACTCTTTCTCATACTTGGGACCCTGCCCTTAAACAAATCCCAATGAGACTTGCTCCGTCAGGGAGGAAGCCCGCTCAACCCGACTAGGGTGAATGCGGCATACATACATACATACATAACTTTCTTTCTATGTAACACGCTGCGCACCAGTGGCAGTAGACTGCCCTGCTTGGGGCGATCTGATTAAAAAAATCCTTGCATTCATTTACGCACAAATCATCCGTTTCTTCTCTTCAGTTATGGGTTAAATAATAGAACAAATTGGATTCTATAGTATTAGATGTCAACCTGTATACCGTAAAAAGCAATAGCAACCTGCTGCGCGATAATCTTCTATCCAGGTAGTCATGTCTCGAAAGAGATATGATCGCCCAAAGCGGGTATCACATATGACACTTGACTGACTTCTCCATATCAGTGTCGTACTTTCAAACCTTTTTTTAGAACAACTTTTCGGGTGTTTAAATTTCTGCATCGCTTAGTTCTAGTATACCTTGATCTGCAGTTGACATTTTTTGCTTCTCTTTTTGCAGGTAAGGATGGATTTAGTCTTCTTGTTTATGATTAGTCTTTTCTTCTCGCTTTTCTTCGCTGTATTCTGTAAGAGGTTTTGTAATTCCCTTTTGGTGTCTGGTATCAGCACTGTGTCATCTCTATATCATATATTGTTAGGATTGTGTCAATGATAAAGCCTAGCAAGTAATTGTATTTCTCTCAAAATTTTCTCACGGTATCAGTCAGTTAAGTACCATGCGCGATACACGCTTTGGGCGATCATGTCTCCAAAGAGACATGACTGACTGGGCAGAACATTATCCCGCAGTAGGTTGCCATTGCTTTCTGCGGTAGACTGGTTGCCGACCAAGGCTATAGAACCCAATCTGTCCTGTTATTTAACCCATAACTGGAAGGAAGAGACGGATTAATACCTTTCCCAAGGGTATTTGCGCGTAAGTGAATGCGAGGAATTCAACTGGAATTCGAACTCGGTTCCCCGATTTCTCATTCCGAGCCGATATCCACAACGCCACAACGCACATCTCACGGTATAGGTTGAATAAATCCTGTGAGAAGACGCATCTTTGTTTTACACCTTGCTACGTTCTCTAACGAATTAAGATCGTACCCTGCTTTGATAAACGGAAGTGATCTTCATGAGTTCCAAACTCGAAATGACAAAATGCGTCGCATTGTTTTGTCTATTTGATCAATGAGGCGTGACCGCCGAATCAATTTGACGGCCAATTGAAAACTCACCCGCGAGACAAACGGGACTGCTCGTTTTGAGCCACTCCGAAGAAATAAAAAAGGCGAAGAAATGACAATTCGGTAGTCTTCTTCCGTCACCCGCTAACAGGAAACCTGTGCCATTACTATTGACAGACTTTTCAACGCCATATAACCGGACTTCAAACACAAGATAAGTGAATCGTTCTGTTTGTGTATATTGCTATAATCCACTTGTATGAACCTTTGACCTGCCCTCTTCTTCTTTCACGTTATAACTGCCTTCGTCCATTAAAAGAAAAAGAGAAATAAATATTATATACGTATATTTCTCGCACCAAAAAACTGTCCTTATTCTTCATTGTCAAGTTGTTTGCAGCCGTTTTGCAACCATACGCATTTTTACGCCCAAAGTATATATATTTACTCTGTTTAGATATATAACAACCTTTATTCTATTTCTGTATGTATTGAACTCATTTCCTGTTCGTATGCATCCGTATTTTTTTCCAGTAGAGATTATTATTTGTTCTAATAATTATTCCCGAATATGTGAAGGCTGCTGAGCAGTTTTAAAAGATCTTTGTGGTATATTTTGTTGAACGAATTTGTGTAGTCTCGAACAGTGGTACTCAAAGTGGGGTACGCGTACCGTCGCCGGTACGCGAGCCATCGTCTGCCGGTACGCGGAGATTTTCCAGAAAAGAAAGAAATAATAATAATACTCTATGCCACGAGAGACTGCCAGGTTTTTTTTTACATTTTCATTTTAGTTTTATATTATTATGGTTACATGGTTCATTTTAAAAAAGTTTAGCCATATGGATACTTTAAATACGTCCTAAATTAATTTTTTTTTTTTTCATTTCACCCCGAGCAAGGCAGAAACGCCACTGATGTGCAGGGAGTTACATAAATGTAGAAGGATTAATTAGAAAAGAGTGAGGAGTACAATCTAGTTAGAAAGGAACAATAGAAAGCTGAGAAAGCAGGTGCAATGACAGATACATGGGCGGAGAGAACGTGAAGATTATACAGGGGAGGGGAGAGAGCTAGAGTCCAGTGGTTAGTAGGTGAGTATTAACTTTGCTTTTAAATTTCTGGAGGTCGTAGCCGTCAGGAAAGCAAGAATACGGGAGTGAGTTCCACAGGCGGGAAGTGCGAGAGAGGAAGCTGCAGGAGTAGAATTGTCGTCTGCGTTTGGCTAACCTGACTGTGAATGGGTGGGACCCAGTTGCCAGTCTGGTTGCACGGGTAAACACCTGTTGAGGAGGCATCAGTGACTTAAGCTCATCCGAGCAGAAGCCATGAAAGTATTTATAGAACAGACAAAGGGAGGCCACATTTCGACGATGTGAAAGTGGCTGCAGACGAGTCGCCAGATCAGTACCTATCACATTACAGACTCTCCTTTGGAGCTTGTCAAGAACACTGAGGAGAACGGCAGGGGCACCTGACCATAAATGGCAGCAGTATTTTGTTTTACTTCTATTTTTAGAAGACCAATGCATTTTGTTAAATTCAAATTGCTTACGAAGTATTAATATTAAATTTAAATATCCTTTCTGGATTTTTCAAAATATATACTGGAAACCAGTGGCAATAACAAATATAGCACAAATATGGTACCGGTCAATGGCACATTGTGAAGACTTGTTACATCATTGATGATTGTCCTTAGAATGAACAAGATATCATGTCCACATGTTTATTACAAATAGTCTCAAAATATCCCTGACATAGTACATATCTCAAAAAAAAAAAAATACTGGGTTCCCAGTTCACCTCTTACTCAGATGGATTGGCTTGCTTTGCTTGCCGATCCTTGGCACATTGAAAAACAACTATCGATTGAGAAGCAATAGTCTAGAACAGGGGTTTTCAAACAGGGGATCCGCAAGGATAAGATAGGGGGTCCGTGGATTAACTGATCACGTGAAGTATACATTTTCAATGTCTGGATATTTATTTTTAATTATTAATGTTATCAAATAAAAATTTAAATTTATCAATTTAAAGTAAGATTAAAACCAGTTTTACTATGTTAAAACTATATGCTATTTTTAGTAAAAATCTATGTATAAATTTCATAAGCGTTTATAGTGGGTCCCTACACTAAAACTTGACGTGGTCCGTAAGTCAAAAAAGGGGTCCGTAAATCAAAAAGTTTAAAAACCCTTGGTCTAGAAAATACAGATTGACGTTCGTCTACATTCGTATTGTTTTTTCTGATAACATTCTGTGGAAAAAAATATTTCGTTCCTTATTCAGATGGTTTTTACGAACCTGCACTGTTCCACTCCTATCTGTGATATGATTCTGCTGCGTGCTGTAACCATCAGAATTCGGATGGCGAGTTTTCTAAAGGCAGCTCATTAAGTTGAATATTCGGTGGAATTTCCATTCATTTGCGCCCGGGGTCTTGAGCAGCGCTATGAAAATCTATTTGCTTATGTCTCCCGGTGTACTGCCATTGTTTTATATTCCATTTATTATTTTTTCAATCTTGTCTACACCGAAATCATCTAAGGTTGTCAGCATCTCTATTACAATACCATCTTGTTCTGACACTTTTTTTCTATTCAATTTGGCCTTTTTCAGTTTCCACTTTGGTGTTTAATATTTCCGGTCCGTTTCTATTGCCAGTTGTTTTCTAACGTTCTGGAAGAGATCTCCAATATGTTCGTCTCATCACTGACGTATTTCTTCTCTAGTATGAGTGTTTTATACTTGGATTTTGTACATAATTTCTTCTGTTAGTTCTCTTATATTTCTGCATATCTCTTTTGTTTATGAGTCTCAATTTCTCCATTTCTTTACATTGTGGCGTAATTTCTCTTTATCCTGTCTCCATGTGCCTCTTATTTATTTGCTTAGTTTCCTGTATTCACTTCCAAGCTTGATTGTAATAGTCAGTAAGTTGCAAAATTAAAAACGAAATATTCGTATTTTGCAATATCAACTTTTGAAGCGGTTATTTAGAAGTTATGCAAGTTTTAAAATATAAATGTTGTTAGACAAAGAAAAAAAAAAGAAAGCCATTTTTGCTGGCAAATCTATAATCAAATCTGAAAATAATCTGTTCAATGGAATACTGACTTTGCGTCAGAGTGAAAATCACTTAGTATTAGAAGACGCAGTCTCAGGAAAGAAGACGAGATTTACGTGTTTTGCTAAATCAATATTGGCATTATAAAGTGTCTGTCAAGGCATACATAAACAGAGTATAATAAATAAAGTGAACAAAATGTAGGACGATATATATATATATATAGTAGGTACCTCCACTAAATCGCTAAAAAAACAATATAATATGAATAAAAAATAATCCTAGACTTTATAAAAACAAATTTTCAAAATGTTTATATTATTATTAGGAGGAAAGACAAAGTATTTTTTAATTATTTCAATTTTTTTTTAATCCTTTCTAATATGTTCGAAATTTTTATAAAAAATTTGTTTTGATTTGAGCTAGCGGGTCACCAAATCCTTCCGAGTGTTTACAATGGAACACCTAATATTACACAAATTAGTTTTATCCGCTGACAAACACATTAAGTTGAAATTCGTGTAAAAATCAAATAATTATCGATTATTAATGAAACTTTCAGTACTTATTCACAAATGAATGAAATTATTTTTGAAATTATTATTTTATAAAAGTCTTAGTAAAAATGAGTTTTTGCATATATTACCCGCTACCACCACGTAAATTCATGGAATTTTAAGAAATTATATTTTGTTGTGATAATTCTTTTTATTAGTTAAAACGCAGGATTCATTGAGGAATGTAAAGTATCTATTATTTTTTGAAAAATTTAGCCTATATTTCCGAAACTCTGCTCCGAATAGTAATATGAGAAATCAATATGACTATTAAATTATTTAATTTGATAATTTTTAATTGCTTAAATAAATAATAAAAATTAAGGACATTATATTCCGAAGATAATCTTTTTCGATTACTAATGAAATTTTAAAAAAAATGTTTTGATTATTGTTTTTTAATTGTAATAATTTATAAAATTTCAAAAATATTTTTAAAATACTTCAAGATTTGGTGGAGTTAGATCAAAAACTAACTAAGTAAAGATTATATATAATAATCGAAAATTAAACAATTTTATATAAATCTTTTGGTCTCACTTTCTTAGAAATAACTGTGAATGTTTCTTTGTATATTTAAAAAAATATGTTTGTATGTTAATGTTTTTGTGCAAATTAAAAGTTCAAGAGTTTCCTTCCCTTAACAAAAAAAAATGTACAATTTTGTCAGTTGTGATCGCCATATACTTAACTTATCGCTAATGTGACAACCTGTTAACACGTTTGATATACGGCGGACAGGTCAAAAACTTCATTTCCGTGATTAAGAATTTTTTTATTTTAAATTTCATAAAATAAATAAGTAATAATTGTATTAATCAGATTAATTTAACACATTTTTTTTAGTTTTCTAAAAATAATGTGTTACAGATATATTTTATTTTTGCAAGATTTTTAAAAACAAAGTTGTTTTTTGTTTACAAAATCGATCGCCTTGAAATGGCAAAAAAAAATTGAAAGATTAAAATAAAATTGAAAAATTTTAGATTCCAATCAAGATAATGTCTATTTGAATACAGCAGATTATTTGCTTAGTGGAAATAGGAAATATAATTAACACTAAAATAAAATTTTTAAGAACATTTTTATTTTTAGAAATTCAATTTAAAGTTTAGATATCGAACAAGTATGTAGGTTCCTAATATATATATATATATATATATATATATATATATATATATATATATATATCATAACTGTAATGGATTCACTGCCACCTTCTTTATAGACGTCTTATTTGTCACTTATCAAACAAAAAACCTGATGAAGATTTTGGTAGAAAATACTAGAATACTATACAATGAAAATCAATATATCAAAAACAATTTGCTATTAGAGAGGCACTATATATCCAACAATTCTCTCATGTCATTAAAATTACATTATTTAATTTGGGAAACAAAGTATTAAAAGTTAGTTTAAATAGAAAAATGGTCACTCGATAGATATTGCTTGTAGACTGCGTTAGGTAATCAGACAAAGTGGGTGTTGATCTCAGTGTTCACTTTTATATTTACATACACTATATGACTGATATTGAGAACTTTAACCGAGGAGCACAACGTTTATATTTTATATTTTTAAAATATATATGTATAGATATTTTATCCATTTTAAAAAGAGTTGTTTCGCTACCCAGTTTTCTACTATGAGTGATGCCTTCAGGGGATTTTTAATGAATGATTTTACAGTTTAACGTTTTTCTTTTTAAGAACGGTGTTTTATTTGAACGATCACGTGTCAGGGAATTTATGAACGCGCAATTTTAAAATTAAAACGGATTATGGCGTTTTCATCCATGGTTGTATGAACTTAAGAGGTATTTCTTAGTGTGGATGCATTTAGTCACAATTTTCGTTCTTTCATTTAACAGTTCGTCTTATTTGGGAATATCATAATTTCTAATTTTTCTTCTTGGAACATTCTACATTTTTTTCCACTGTAGACTGTGCTAATATTTTTCCAAATATTCAAAAGTTCTATAATATAATTGTATCAAACACTTTTTAATACAAATGTGTGCTAATCTAACCCTATTATGATCAAAAGCTAAGTATTAAACAATCTGACACCCTGACTGAGCACTCTGGAAGAATGTTAGACTTTGTTAGCTCAGGGGTAGAATCGCCGACTGACGCCAATTCGGTCGGGTTTCAATTTGGGTTAAAAGCAATCGGATGTCTAACCGTACTGATCAGCTGTGATACAGCGAAACAGATCTTCCGGCGGTTGACTATATATATATATATATATATATATATATATATATATATATATCATCTTTAGGCATTTAAAACAACATGCCTGGCCCCATAAACAAAAACAAAAAATATCGAAGCCATATACATAAAGCAGTTGAAGACTAACCCAAACCAAATAAACTACGAATACTCCACAAAAAATCTTAAAAGCCTGTAATAGATAACAGAAATGATTGGTTATCCCAATTGCTTTCCATACTTAATAGTTCTCACCTCCACTCCCGCGTGATCATATGCGACATCATAAGCAAACAAAACAGACTACCACTATTGTTCGTTCGCGAACTGTTAAATACACTTAATATAATTGTTACTTCAGTAACAGCTGATGTAAGCGAAAGGTCAGATAGGATTTTACAAAAATATGTATCAATATTGTGATTTGTTTTCTTCTTTCAACGATAATGCTATTAAGCTTATCAGACGATATGAAAAGAATTTACGTAAAATAAATAGGCAACACTTGTCTGTACTATTGAATGAAACATGCATCAATATATATATATATATATATATATATATATATATATATATATATATACAAACATACTCAAACAGAACATAACAAACAGAAACTAAAAATCCTCGAAGCAATCTACATTAAACAATTTAAACCTGGTTTGAATACAATCAATTTTGATATTTCCAATAACGTACTCAAATGTCTGTAATCAGACCAGGGACCACAACACCATTATTTTGTCACTGTCTTCGGCCATCCGCCACGGTAGGGATGGACTTATATTTTCAATTCAATTCTCTTTATTGTTAATAGCTTAAATGTTCTATTTTTACTGTGTGTTAATATTTACTCTTTGATAATGGTTTATGTGAGCCGAAAGCTTAGACCCGATAAACAATTCAACAAATACTGTGATTTTTTGTTATCTTTCAACGACATCACCATCAAGTATATCAGACGGTATGAACGGATCCTACACAAAATTAATAGACAAAACTTGTCTATATTATTCAATGAAACCTGCATTAATATATATACATATATATGATTGTAGAGGAGAGGACATATATAGAAAAAATTAGGTACATGTTCTAAAACATAATTTATAATAAATATTCACAGCTCTATACATCATATATCGAGCACTGTTTTAAATTAATGTTTTGGACGGTGAAAAAATTTGTCTTCGTTCTGTACTCACTCGGAGATATATATATATATATATATATATATATATATATAAGTATCAAGATACATATATATACAGATATTTATATATCTTAGAAGTAGTACAAACTAATCGGTTCGCAGTTCACTGCATGTAGCGATTTACTTCATTAAGAATGCTCGATACTTAGAGCTTTATATATGCTTTTACTTTTTATTATAAGTTCATTATAAAAAAATGATGACTGTAATGCAAGAGCCATTGTGTTTCGGTACCATCTTATTAACACCTCGTCAGGCTGTGAAAAAATTTCGTAATTTCTAATTTTTTTCACAACCTGACAATATTTTTGCTAAAAAGACAGTACCAAGACCTGTTTTGTGATCCAGTAAACTATATTTTTATTAAACTTATGATAAAAATCTATATATATATATATATATATATATATTAATGCAGGTTTCATTGAATAATATAGACAAGTTTTGTCTATTAATTTTGTGTAGGATCCGTTCATACCGTCTGATATACTTGATGGTGATATCGTTGAAAGAGAACAAAAAATCACAGTAATTGTTGATTTTTTTATCGGGTCTAAGCTTTCAGCTCGCATAAGCCATTATCAAAGAGTAAATATTAACACATAGTAAACATAGAACATTTAAGTTATTTAAGTTACTCTTTGATAATGGCTTATGTGAGCTGAAAGCTTAGACCCGATAAAAAAATCAACAATTACTGTGATTTTTTGTTGTCTTTCAACGATATCACCATCAAGTATATCAGACGGTATGAACGGATCCTACACAAAAGTAATAGACAAAACTTGTCTATATTATTCAATGAAACCTGCATTAATGAAAAAATGCTGCCAAAATACACACACAATATATATATATATATATATATATATATATATATTAGTTATCTACACTTATTTTTTATATCTAAATTATAAATTAAATTTTTAAAAATAAAATGTTTTGTTTTATTGTTCTTTTAGTTTTAATTGAAAGCTAAATGATATATGTATATATATCATTCATATATATATATATATATATATAAATTATCTTGTTCAGGTTAGTTGAAGCTTAACCTGAACAAGATAAGCTATGAAATCTCAACAAATATCCTTAAAGCCTATAATCAATACCAGAAGACATTTGTTTATTTCAATGGCTTCCCATACTTAATATTTCTTGTTTTTTCTTCCATCGTCTTAAATGCACGAGTTTGTTGTAACTTGAAAATCTTCAATATAATCAAACACAGTTTGTCATTATGGTTTGTCCGTCTCTATAATATATAATGTAATTAACAGCTTATGTAAACCGAAATCTTAAATTAGATTATTAAAAAAAATTGCATCAATATTTTTATTTTCTTTCTTCATTTAATGATAATGCTATTAAGCTTATCAGAGAATATGAAAAAATTACAGAAAATAAATAAACAAACTTGTCAATATTATTTAATAAAACATGCAATAATGACAGTATTGTGCAACGGTATTAGACAAGAACTATTTTATCTTTTATGAGACAGAAAATAAACAAAATAATTAAAGTAATTTTATTTGATTTACTCAACAAATGTTTTAACGAGAAAAAAACTTTTTTACAAAATAAATTTAATATTTAATATGATAGCCTTTTGCTTTGATCACAGCCTTCATTCTGTCAGGCATTGACATCACAAGCTTCTTCAATATATCTAATGGTATCTCCTGCCAAGCAGCTTGTTTTTGTTCTCAAAGTGTATCTTGCAAAGTAACAGTAAATTTATCATTTTTTTATCAAACAGATGCCATAGATGTTCAAGAGAACTAGTTTCAAAATAACTTCTTTAATAGAAAATCGGAAAATTAAATATAATTCTTTTTAATACATTTCTTTTACACCTAGTTTTCAATAATCAATATTCATTAGCAATTTACTTGGCTATTCAACCTGTATTTGAATTTCAGCGAGGTTTTTAGGAAATCACCCCTGTTCTATTATTTTTGCACATTACCGGTTGTGTGCAAAAGTGTTAGGACAGGAGTGATTTTCAACTTTATTTTTATGTCTCATAAAAGATAAAATAGTTCTTGTCCTAATACTTTTGCGCAGTACTATCTATCTATCTATCTATCTATCTATCTATCTATCTATCTATCTATCTATATATATATATATATATATGTGTGTGTGTGTGTGTGCGTGTGTGTGTCTGATCTCCCCATTTTATATATGATAGTGGACTCGACTGAGTGTACATATACTTCTGCCATAGAGAGAGAAAATGTTGCAGCCGGCACTTGCCGCTGTTTACTATGACACTGTCAGCTCTCTATGCCTTTGGGTGGAGGGCGCTCTCTGCTTTCGAACAGAGAGCACTAACCCAGTCGTGGTTCCGCCGAACGGTAGAATCACGACTCGGTAAAGATAGACAGACATTTTTTGCCCGGCGATATGGCCGGGAATAGCCACTATAAAATGACCTTGTATCACATCTAACCTTGCGTGGAAAGGTTGGTAAATACCGTCGCAGCCGGCATTTGCCTCTGCTACTATGACACTGTCAGCTCTCTCTCTCTTTGGGTGGAGGGCGCTCTCTGCTTTCGAACAGAGAGCACTAACCCAGTCGTGGTTCCGCCGAAGGGTAGAATCACGACTCGGTAATAATAGATAGACATTTTTTGGCCCGGCTATATGGCCGGGAATACTCACTATAAAATGACCTTGTATCCCATCTAGCCTTGCGTGGAAAGGTTGGTAAATACCGTCGCAGCCGGCATTTGCCTCTGCTACTATGACACTCTCAGCCCTCTGCCTTTGGGTGGAGGGCGCTCTCTGCTTTCGAACAGAGAGCACTAACACAGTTGTGGCTCCGTCGAAGGGTAGAATCACGACTAGGGAAAGATACACAGATATTTTTGGCCTGGTATATGGCCGGGATGACCCATATTAAAAAGAGCTTTGTTCACATTTCGCCTTAAGTGTGAAGGCGACTAAATACGTTGCAGTTGCAGTTGGCAGTAGAGATTATTCGTAGAGACTCGTTACCGTTCTCGAAGAGTATCTGAACTGATGCGTAAGTTACTGAGAGATACGGTACTTACCCACAGACTAGCGCTTTAGAATTCAGACTAGCTCTGAGCTCCACTCAGCGAGA
Organism: Ascarosepion bandense; assembly: GCA_037127315.1. Lineage (NCBI taxonomy): Eukaryota > Metazoa > Mollusca > Cephalopoda > Sepiida > Sepiidae > Ascarosepion > Ascarosepion bandense. The sequence goes on from JBBBDQ010001509.1 coordinate 1,046,139, forward strand.
ATAATCTACACGAATATACTATTTCCACGACTACGTTCAAGTTTGTACTTCAATGTAACCTACTTTTCTATCTCCGTATCTGTTTTTGTTGTACATTATTTTGTGCGGTTCCTCACCCGGAATCCACAACAACAGCAAATTGACTGCTGCTGTATATATATATATATATATATTACCGAAAGATATTAAGTCAGATCTGAAAGAGATAGAACATTTTATTAATATCTGTTTAGTTTTTAAAGCTTTCTTACATTTTCCGTTTTGGTGGAAGAGAGGAATAACTAAGTCTCTCCACACATTTCGGCCATTTCAGTAGCAATTTTCAAATAATTTTCTTTGATGTGTTATTTTGTTTTTATTTATTTGCATTTTTGCCTGCTTGATAAGTATTATATTTTTGTTTTTAAATACATTGTGGTACAGTGGATATCGGCTCTGAACGAGAAGCCAGGGAGCCGAGTTCGAATTCCAGTTAAATCCATTGTATTCACTTACGCGCAAATACCTTTTGGAAAGGTATTAATCCCTCTCTTCCTTCCAGTTATGGGTTAAATAGCAGGACAGATTGGGTTCTATAACCTTGGTCGGCAACCAGTCTACCGCAGAAAGCAATGGCAACCTACTGCGGGATAATCTTCTGCCCATTCAGTCATGTCTCTTTCGAGACATGATCGCCCAAGCGTGTATCACGTATGGCACTTAACTGACTGACTGATACTTCACAGTCAAAAGTCGCAACACCACAACAACTAAGTCATATTTACGAGAGATAGATAGATAGATAGATAGATAGATAGACATGCAGTGTAGATATAGCAGAATTCAAAGGAGCATCCTGTACATAAAATGGTAGGATAACTCTATAAGAGAGCTCTAAATATATATGTATATAAATACATATAGAGCAAATATTTGTAAAAATTAAGACAGTCAAGGTATAGGACTATTTCATGCGAACTTTCATCAGCTTCCGTCTTTATTGTAAAATTCTATGTGCAATAAAGAAGGAAGCTGATGAAGGTTCGCCTGAAATAGTCCTGTACCTCCGCTTAACCATGGAATAACGTGTCTGTCTTAATTTTTACACACACACACACACACACACACACACACACACACACACACACACACACACACACATATATATATATATATAGAGAGAGAGAGAGAGATAGATAGATAGACGTATTCAATACATCATGAATCAGTAGCTGTCTATAAGATTAAAAAGCAAAGGGTGCATTATTGATGTAGTATAGTCTGGAATTAAACCAGAACATATTCAATATTTCTATATTCTCCAGTCTTTAACAGAAAGTCGACCTACGATACCTTTTGAAGTTATAAGAATTATTGACCTATGATGCTTTCTGAAAAATACAAAAATAAAGTGATATTTTCCATCAATATCACCAACTTGAACCAATTTGACCTGATAGAATAATACCTAAATTTATACTTGTTCTGAAAAGTATTATATCTACTTTAAGGTTATGTAAGACCTTGCGAGACACCATTCTCATGCAGTGAAATGGATAGGAGAAATTTGTTACATAATCTTTTGATGAATCAATGATAAGACTAAAAAAATTCCAAATAAAACAAGAGAATGTTTGTCTCTCATCAAACGTACATCTCACTTGACTGTGTTAGATTTTAGTTCTCGTGAGGAAGTGGATAAATACCATTTGTACGTCTGAAAATCTAGCCTATACTTACTTAATCTCAGATTGTATCAAGAAGTTTATATCGCTGGTTAGCTAGAAGCGTAGGCTGAAGTTACTGACGTTATTTTACTTTTCTTTACTGATAAGGAATTGAAACAAAAACAGGTTTTTTTTGTGAAAACCTAATATTTTTATAAGAAAAAATATGATAGGGTAACACGTTATCTAAAAAATCTATAAAAACGTCTTCGTTTTGAAAGGAGATAACATTAAAACATATAATCTACTAACTGTTTTATCTGCTCTATAGTATACACCACAGAATTTATGCCAGTCATTTTTTTATTATTGGAAAGGAAATTCGGCTCAAGAAAAAGAAATCGGATTAATAAATAGTCAATGTCAGTTCTTTTCCTTCGTATTCAAGGATGGATTTTCTGTCCATCTTTTTTGAGACAGAACTGTGCTTAAATTGGTAATCAGATCATTTAACTAGGTTCCTGATACTAGGTATGGTACTTCATAACGTTGTTGTGGCATTACAATTGGATCCCGTAGAGCTGCTGTCACAATAACCCAATGATTCCGCTCTTCTGCTTTGTGACTGTTTAAGTAAACATGAACTGAAACTTCGTAGTCCATACTGAAGACAATCCTGAAAATAAATAAAATCCTAATTGAAAACAATGCAGTGTATTAACAGGAAATCAATAAAATAGTGGAGGTTGTGGAGCACCATGTTGCAACGACAAATCGACTCGGAATGACAGATCGAGGAACAGAGTTCGAATTCCAGTTGAATTCCTTACATGCACTTACGCAGAAATACCCTTGGGAAAGTTATTAATTCGTTCTCTTCCTTCTAATTATGGGTTAAATAACAGGATAGATTGGGTTCTATAGCCTTGGCTGGCAACCAGTCTACCGAAGAAAGCAATGGCAACCTACTGCAGGATAATCTTCTGCCCAGTCTGTCATGTCTGTTTCGAGACATGATCGTCAAAACGTGTATCACGTATGGCACTTAACTGCCTGACTGTCCTTATACCGATATCTCAAGACTGTTAGACATGATATTTTATTAGGGCAGCGTAGTGTTAGATGGGTTGCTTCACAGGAAGTCCTTAACATAAGATGGAATAACCGTTTATTGAACCATACCTAGCACCAAACTCATTCAGAAATGTCTACACTAAATACTTCATAGAACGGGATACGCAGATCAATAATTAAAATGTATTATATTGAATGAATCCTGCAGGAAAACCAAATGAAGCCAGCAGAGACGAAAAATCACAAAGAACACAACTAAATAATAAAAACAAATTCAAGACTTTTAACAGCACAAAGAAAAAAATAGCACATGCACCTGGAAGATAAAAAATAGTGTAATAAAATATTAGGATTCCACGTTACATCAATCAAAGGTTTTGAAGGTTACACCCATTATTCATGGAAAGAGAAATAACAGAGTACCTGGGATTTAAGCTTTTCTGAAAAATTGTTTTATTAGAAAATACTTTAGGATTTCAAGCGAAAAGACAGTGATTCTTCGGTCAATGAATACTGAACGCTTCTGATAAAGAAACGTCTGCCATAACCATTACCATTAATAGAAATTCAGCAATACATTCTGCAAGTCGTTAGTAGACACTGAAATAAAATCGCCTTAGGCAAAATCGCTTCAGCGATTCCATTTAAAATCGTCAATGCAATGTCTTCATCGTCCATAAGTTGTTTCCGCTATTGCGCCTCGTCTCTTCAGGATATAGGCTCTTATTTTTTGTTATTTTAAGCCAAATTTACCATTCTTAATCGTTCCCGTTCTACATCCCATACGAAAAAATTCGGTTATTTTCTCATCCCTTTTCTTCTAGTATTTTCTATGACTATTAAAATTTTGATGCCGTCTTTTTCACTTTAAGTTGTTGTTTTGTTTTAATGGCAAAACCACCTCGGCGGGTCATTTATTGCTGGCAATGCCGTTTTCTTTCAATAATCTATTGTTGCTTTATATAAGTTTTGTGTCTAGTAATAAATTTTTCTTTTCGAGTATCAAGATTAATTGGGATTTGTTTTTAAGGACAGGGTCCTCAAGTCCTACCCTGTTATTTAACCCATAACTGGAGGGAAGGGACGGATTAATACCTTTCCCAACCGGAATTCGAACTCGGCTTACCGATTTCTTTCCGAGCCGACATCCACTAGCACCACAACGCACATCCGTACCTATACGCTTAAAACACCTGGTATTTCCAAGCGGTCACCCATTTAAGTACTTACCGGGCTCAACTTCGGTGATCGAACGAGAACCGGTGTATTCACCGTGATAGACCGTAAGCCTTCGCTTTAAGTAACACGAACATTATATTTGTCTATATTTTTTAGATGAGGTATTGTAATTATTTACATTATTTACATTGTTCGGACTGTTGACCTTGTAGCGGATAATGAGTTAATAAAATCAACTCTCTTCTTCACTTTCACAAAAATTCACAACGCACATGGCTATTTTTGTTTAAGTTTCGAATAATCTCTCTGGTTTCTAAATACAATTTCAACATTATTTACCCGATATTTTCTGGACACTTTTAGTTACCATATAAAATGATATCAAAAAGTTATATTTTTGCATTGTTAAACTGCGTATCTCTTTCCTTTGCTTGAGTGTTCGTGTGACCTCTTAACCGGAAGTAGTTGAATTCCTTGCATTCACTTACGCGCAAATACCCTTGGGAAAGCTATTAATTCGTTCTCTTCCTTCCAGTTATGGGTTAAATAACAGGATAGATTGGGTTCTATAGCCTTGTCAGGAAACCAGTCTACCACAGAAAGCAATGGCAACTTACTGCGGGATAATCTTCTGCCCAGTCAGTCATGTCTCTTTCGAGACATGATCGCCCAAAGTGTGTATCGCGCATGGACTGAAACAAAAATAAGAGTTTTTATTGTTTTTTTAGCGAAATGTGGAAAAATTAAGCTTTAGAAATTCAACAGTAGTAGAAATAATCATGTTTTCAAATATTATATTCAGTCACTCAGTTAAGTACTATACGTGATAAACGTCTTGGGCGATCATGTCTCAAAAGAGACATGACTGACTGGCCAGAAGATTATCCAGCAGTAGGTTGCCATTACTTTCTGCGGTAGACTGGTTGACACTCAAGGCTATAGAACCCAATTTGTCCTATTATTTGACTCATAGCTAGAGGGGAAAAAGACGTATTATGTTATTAAGTAGTAATTAGTGGGGGGGTCAGTTTATTACTTCATAACAATATAAAACTGATCCTCCACTTTATGCCCAGTAGAAGCATTACTCATGTTTTCCACTATTATATTCAGTCAGTCAATTAAATACCATACGTGATACACACTTTGGTCGATCATGTCTCAAAAGTGACATGGCTAACTGAGCAGAAGATTTTTTCCGCCGTAGGTTGCTTTCTGCGGTAGACTGGTTGCCAACCAAGGCTATAGAACTCAGTCTGTCCTGCTATTTAACCCATAACCGATAGCTACTGCTCGACAACGCACATCGTTATTTATAAGTAAAAGTGCTTAAAACCAGAAACATAACATGCGTAAATAAAAAAAAACGGACACTGGGATCAGGACTGAGCAGCGACCGTCGGCTTTTAATGTCATTTTCAAGCCAACTTCATTTTGCTTTCTATGAGTGTATGTGTCTCTGTGTGTGACGCGTGTGTTTTTGAGTATGCGTCGTGGTAAAAAAATAAATCGAAAGATGAAAATAATTCTAGACAACATGAAAATAAATCTAGGTAATATAAAATCGAATATTCTGTAGGCAATTTAATTCCTACTTTAAAGCTGAATTTTTCTCCACAGAAAAAAAGCCATTTATAACTGACAGAACCTCGATAAAATTGTGTCTATCGACCAATCTGAATTTTACTTAGCGAACATTTAATACATTTACCAAACTATTTCAACCGAACAATATTTGAGAGAAACACAGTAACGATTCAAGAAAAGTGACTCATTTATGTGCACAATCAAAAAAACTAATACTCCGTCAACATGTTCTACAACGCGGATTCCGCGTACGGTCCGTTTTAATTGTCAGTATTTTGTTTCTCTTTCGAAATAAACTATCAGACATTGTTGAATATTTATTTTTGTTATATATTCGGTATTACAGGAAGTAGTTAAAGTAAACAGACAGAAAGTACTACATAAAAACTACAAGAAAACTGAATGTATGGTAATTAGTGTATAGTGGGTTATCTGTTCTAGTAAAACGTAGTTGTGTGTTGAAGCGGATTAACTGAATTTGGCCTCATTAGTAGATAGCCCACTATAAGTTATAAAAGGGGTTATAAAACAAGAAAATCAATTTGAGTATAGAAACAACATTTTATATATACACTTATATCAATTACATTTTTTTTTAAAATTAAGTAATGTCTTTAGGATGGGTTCAAAGGACGTTAAAATGTTTATAGCAGTAAATGCCGAAAAGAGAGTTTGTGCGTATGTATGTGGGAGCGTTGTCAGTTAGGAATGTCTTTGATGTTTACGCTCCTTTGCTTGGGTAAGTAGTTCAGGGGACAGCTAAGAAGAAGGTGAGAGGGAAAGGCGAGGCGGGCATAGTGGATCGCTTGACGAGGTCAATGGACGTGCTAATTATGCTCGGTATCACCACAAGTAATAAGAAGAGGTCAAAATTTAAAGTGGGTGTAAGACAAGAATGTATATTCCCACCAGAACTATTCAACCTATACAGCGAGACCACTGTGAGAGATCCTGAATTCCGGCAAGGATTCGCGAGTTGTGGTCGCAATCTGAACAATATAAGATACGCGGATGATACAGTGCTGATGGCGGATACTAGAAAGAAACTAAAAGACGTCTTACAGGAGTTAAAGAACGCGGAAAGAAAGGACTACAAATAAACTATGAAAAAAATGAATGAAAATTAATCAGTAAAAAAGGAGCCGAAAATGATAATTATAAGTTGATGGTACCTAAAGCAAATAGATAAACATTTAAATACCTAGGAATTGTTTTAAGAGAGGACGAAAAGTGCGATACAGAGATCCGAAGATTCATTTGTATTAACAAGGATAAATTTCAAAAGCTGAATAGAGTTTTAAGAGACAGGAATATTTTATTGGCAACAAAGGATAGAGCACTGGATTGTTACGTGATGTCTGTTCTTCAATATGGCATTGGAATCTCATGAAAAATCAAGGAAAGAGTCGAAGTAACCGAAATTGGGTTCTATAGGAGCATACTGGGTATAAAGTGGGGGATCAGTTCCACATTACAATCAGTATATAAACAGACCCCTCACTTTGCGGTCACAGCAGTTTCTATACATTTATATTCCTGAGATCCAAAAGCACAAGGATGCATTCCAAAAGCTGTGGAGAATATTAAGAGACAGGAAAATTTCGCTAGAAACAAAGAAGAGAGTACTGGATTGTTGTGCGATGTCTGTTCTTCAGTCTCGCAGCGAATGCTGGACAATTTTTATCAAAGATGAAAGAAAGAGCTGAAGCAGCCGAAATGTGGTTCTACAGAAGGATGCTGAGGATACCGTGAACAAAGAACATGAGGTTTTGGTGACGATGGACACAAAAAGGAAAAATACTCAACATCAGGAAAATACAGCTGAAATTTTGGGGACACCTAATAAGAAGGCAGGTTTGGAGAATGTGTTTTGTGTGTTGTGATGCAGTAAATATCGGTTTTGAATGAAAAATATTAGAATAAATTCGAATTACAGATTAATTCTTTTCATTAACTTACGCGCAAATACCTTTGAGAAAGGTATTAAATTATCTCTTCCCTCCAGTTACGGGTTAAGTAACAGGACAAATTGGGTTCTATAGCCTTGGTTTGATCTCCCAAGCTTCTTTCATTATGGCAATTACCTGACTAAATATATGCTAAAATTATTTTTTTTTTTATTAATGTATGGTTTATTTCATTGTATTTAAATAGCTTGAACAATGTTTAGAATTTTAATGGATTTATAGCGTATATTAGAATTGTTAATATAAAGAGATGTAAGACAGTATTGTGTTTTCTCATCGGACTTATTTAAACTGCGCAGTGACGTAATAACAACTTTTTAAAAAGTAATTTAAGTCATCATCATACCCTTTTACACCCAACGGTGTGTAGGCGCAGTAAATTTTGGGTTACTGTTTCCGTAACAAACTTTTTTACGGGGCAGAGATTTTAACCCTGCGTCCAACCCCAAACCCAAAGGACCGGTAGGTCGTTCTTGGTCCTTAGCACCTGGTATTCTCAAACGGTCACCCATCTAAGTACTGACCGGGCTCAATGTTGCTTAACTTCAGTGATCGGACAGGAACCGGTGTATTCAACACGATATAGCCGTAGACAAATTAAATCAATCAAGACAATAAACATTTTGAAGGAGCAGAAAATAGGGAAGAGTACTCAGTAAGACTGTAGACAAAGATCGCGATTGCACTGAATTATTATTTTAAAATCAAATATTGCTGATAATATTTTGATCTTAATAAAAGTAAAATATTGACCGCCTACCAAACGCTGGCAGTTAGCAGTTTAGTTTAATCCTGTAATTATTATAAAGAACAACAGTGCTGAGTGATAGTCAAGTTTTTTTCAGTACACATGATAGTAATGGGGGGATGATTAAATTAAACATTAGTTTAATACCAAGGGAGAGTGGACGCTTTAGCTGCGGGTGTCAAATGATGTAAAAGAATAAAAATTTGAATTTTATATTAACAAATGTGGAAAAGGCAACTGGAAACTATTACACTGTATTTCCCAAGAATTCATATTAATTCATAGTTAAAAAAAATTACTAATAGCTAAAGAACAGGAAGTAGTGAAGAGCCTTTTTTGTTCATGTCTTAAATGGACAGTCAGTTAAGTTCCATACGTGATACACGCTAGGGCGATCATGTTTCAAAAGAGACATGACTGACTGATTATCTCGCATTGGTGGCCATTGCTTTTTGCGGTAGACTGGTTGCCAGCCAAGGCTGTAGAACCCAATCTGTCCTATTATTTAACCCATAACTGGAAGGAAGAGACAGATTAATACCTTTCCCAAGGGTATTTGTGCGTAAGTGAATGCAAGGAATTCAACTGGTATTTGAACTCGGCGCCACGATTTGTTGTTCCGAGTTAATATCCACTACACCGCCCTTAAAGAGAGTAAAGAATTTCGTGGAGTGCAGTATACAGTTACATCAAGAAGAAAGATGACAATTCTTTTAGAAGTACCTCGTTTGATTTCAAAAACCTTGTCTCATTTTACACCCATATAACGTTAAAACGATGCTCGTACGATACGTCGAGCCTAGTCAACGTCTAAATGTATGACAGCTTGAAAACACGCGATGCTATAAACTTAGATTTTATTTTTTTTTTTATAAACGTTTCACCCCGAGCAAGGCATGTCACTGCCACTACTGTGCAGGGGGCTACGTAGAGTGGAGAAAGGATGATTAAATATAGGAAATAACAGAGGGTGGGTGATAGGCGGGTGAGGATACCGAGAATGAGGGTTGGGTAGATGAGAGTGTTGTGAGAATAGTTGGGAGTTAGTGTGATAGGAGGTGTCTATTGACCCTACATGTAACACCTACAGATTGTAACTGTCGGGAAAGCAGACTTGTGGAAGGGAGTTCCACAGGCGGGAAGCGCGAGAAAAGAAGCTGTTGGAGTAGAATTTACGGTTACATCTAATTTGTTTAACTGTAAAAGGGTGGGACCTAGTTGCTAATCTAGTATCTCGTGTAAATTCGTGCTTAGGCGGCACCAGTGATCTAAGCTCATGTGGGTGATGTAATAAATGACGGTTAGGAATTTGAAGTCGGATACCTGAGTTCAAATTCCAGTCGAGTTCTTTATATTAATTAATGTGCAAATGCCATTGGAAAATATATGAATCTGTCTGTTCTCTACCAGAGCAGTTGTGGCATATTTATTCGGACTTATACGTTGTGGTGCAGTGGATATCTGCTCCGAACGAGAAATCGGGGAGCCGAGTTCAAATTCTGTTATATCGCGGGAACGATGTAAATAACAGGGTAAAGTGGAAAGATTTACACAATACGCAATGGGTAAACAAATAACAGAGTTTATTGTACGGAAAAGTACAAGTAACAGAGAGTTCAATAGAATAGTAAGTCAAGATGGAATTGGAGCGGGAGTCGAATCATCTCGTAATTCCTTACTTTGATACTTCTTAATCTCTTCGGCGAGTCAACTGTCGGGGGTGACAGGATGGTTCATTATAACAAATTCCAACTGAATTTGTTGCATTCACTTAAGCGCAAATAACAATGTGAAAAGTATTAATCCGTCTCTCCCCTTAAGCGATGGGTTAAATAACAGTACAGATTGAGTTCTACAGCCTTGATTGGAAACCAATCAACCGCAGAAAGTAATGGCAACTAGATAAAAGATGACAATTGACATTGCAATTTAACATTTGGTGATTGTAACTATTTAGAAATTGAAGAATGATAAGCGATGCATGGGAATCAAGTAGATAAAAGATATCAATTGTCGTTGTTTTTATACTTTTGGAGATTGTAGCTATTGGGATGTTGAAGAAAAGATAAGAGATGGATGGGAAACAAGTATACAAATCATTTACAAGGCAAAAATACATGACACAAATTACCAAATAAAATATATTTGGGTTCAACCAAAGATTCTTTTAAGACCAGGTGGTTTAATCACAGGTCTATATTTAAAAAAAAAATTAAAAAACTGTACAAAATTGTCTAGCCACGTGTGGAAATTAAAATCAAAATATGGAAAAGACCAAGACGAAACGTGGAGTATAGTAAAACAGCCAAGCCTTACAACGGTGGCAAAATATGTAGACTGTGCCAAGAAGAAAAGATAAAGTTTATGCTATTCACCAAAAAAAAAGCGAATTATTGAATAAAAGAACAGAAATTATGATTAAGTGTAAGCATACTAAAAAATAACTCTTCGGTTCATACAAACATGAATGCAAACGCCATAATTCCTTGTAATTCTAAAAATTGCGCGTTCAAAAATTCCCTGCCACGTGAGCTTTCAAAAAAAAACCCCGTTCCGTGAGTGTTCTTAAAAAAACGTCAAACGGTAAAATCGGTTATTGCAAATCGCCTGAAGAGACTACTCGTAGTAGAAACATATGTGGCGTAATAACTCATTTACAAATAGAAAATGTTCAAAAGTTCTACAATATAATTGTACTGAACACTTTTTAATACAAATGTGCACTGATCTAACCTTATTATGACCAGAAACTAAGTAATTAATCAATATATATATATATATATATATATATATATATATATACGAGGGTCATTCAATAAATAAGGTGAATTTTTCTAATACAGATAGAAGCTTATTTTTTTTCAGCGTAGTCTCCCAGCAGTGTCACACACTTTTCTCATGTGTGCACAAGCTTCCGTATTCCCACAGCTTAAATATGTTTGGACTGATTTCTCAGCCAATCGCTCAAAGCACTTTTGACTTAATCGTCACTTTCAAACTTCTACAATTTCGCCCACTTGTAGACATTCTGTTGGCTGAAACATGTGACACAATACACAGTTGAAATTCCCTTGTGAATTTCAACTGGTTTGCACTCTTCAGCAACCAACATTTTCATAAATGACCTCTGTTCAATCCTGGAGCATGCTTTTTGATCGGCCATCTTTGTTAATCTCCAGAACTCTAAAAGTTTTTTTTTCAATCTGCCAAAAAATTTAAATCTCTTTTAAAAAAAGATGTAAAGGAAAAAAAATTAAAAAAGATGTAAGCTCTATCTCTATTAGAAGTACTTATACTGAAAAATTCACCTTATTTATTGAATGACCCTCGTATATTTATTCTACGTCGATGGCAGACTATCACACAAAATAGAGTGTTTTAATCAGGACGAGATGGAAGCTATACATCTCCAAAAATAACAAGAATTCTTCGAGCCTAGAAAACAGATTTTTATGGCTTTAAATCTAAAAACAAAACACCACCTGACGAGCAATTATTGAAACTTGTGAACGATTTTTTTGCTCTAATCAATAGAATTAAATACCAAAATACCAATAAAAAGCTACAAAAACAATGCAGATGACCCTTAATGAATTCAACTAGAATTCGAACCCGGCTCTGCGATTTCTCGCTTTGAGCCGATATCAACTGCTCCGCAGCACATATAAAATCTTCGCACATATATCGAAACATCAATCGCCATCGTTCCTCTTAAATGCTTATTAAATCTATATTATTTTAAAATCGCATTCTTCCCCATAAGATAATTTTTTGTCTTTCGTCCTTTACCGTCTTTCCATATTTCCGTCTGTTATTTTATCCATAAATCTAAAAACATCCTAGAAGGATTCATTTTTTCGTCTTCCTTCATTTCTGTCGTTTAATTCTTTCCAGCTTCCTTTGTTATTCGTTTTACGGCCTCTTAATCGTTTGCCATCATTCATTTAACAAGGCTGAACGTGCTGACAGTGTCAGGCATCTTCAACCCCAATCTCCACACCAATCTTCCTTTTATCCACCCTCTCATCTAAGTCTGATCACACCTTTGTCATTTTCATTCAGTAACCAGTATTTAAGATATGAATAGTATCTTAACATCAAGTGGCTCAGATCAGTTCGTGGACTTATTTTGGTTATCAATGAGTCAAAATCAATAAGGTACAGTGATGTGTAAGTGTTTATTCCATATTCTGAACAAATTACTTTTGTGTATATCTGCGTATATTTGTTTTGTATACAAATATATGAGAAGTTAAAGGATTTCATACAGTATCAACACAATACCTAGCGCTGACAGGGCTAACAAAACAGTGCTCCGGATATTTTATAGTAAAATCTAAATTCTCACAATTATAACAAAGACATTTGTGCATTAATTTGCATATATATATATATATATATATATATATATATATATATATATTTGTGTGTATTCATTTGTACATACATATATATTGATTTGCATATATATATATGTAAATTAAATTATTAATATATATTAATTTGCCAATATATATATATATGCATATATATATATATATTTAAAATTTGCATATATATATGCAAAGTGTTATATACATATTATTAAAATTTGCATATATATATGGAAAATAATATATATATATATATATATTAATTTGCATATATATATATATATATATATATATATATATATATATGCAAATTATTAGTGATAGTGGATGTTATTGTGTTACCGTCATAATAACCTGTTTGAAGATGGCTCATGTGAGCCGAAAGCTTAGAACCATATTAATAAAAAATTATCCAAATTTTGGAGAATTTTTTTCTTTATTTTCAACTGAAATTAAAGCCAAAATACGACGTTTAGAACGGCTCATGATTAAACATAATAGACATTCATTGTCAGTTATATTTAACAGCATATGTTTAGAAAATTATTTGCTGCCTCGATATACAATATATATATATATATAGTGTATCGAGGCAGCAAATAATTTTCTAAACATATATATATATATATATATGTAATACAGCGAAACAAATCTGTCTGCTCATCAGTACGGTTAGACATCCTATTGCTTTTAGCCAGGATTGTAACACGACAGCATTGACATCAGTCGGCGATTCTACCTCTTAGCTATGGCCACCCGGTAGAAGAAGGCATATTTTAGCGTATGATATACCGTGTAAACATACACCAGTAGCTCAGAGTGTTCTGATTCATTCCTGAATGAACGATGCATTGATGCTAGAGTAGCTACTGTTTTTTCAACGTCTACCATTCTTTCAGAGTGCTGAATCAGGGTGTGAGAGCGTAAATAATCATCAGTAGACAGATCTATATATATATCTAGGAGAATAGAACCGATAGTTTTACAATTCCTTGTTTTCCGGCATTTACTCTTTTTTTTTTTATAAAAGTGTTCAATGCAGTAAATATTGTAGAGCCTAATATAATCATATATTTCAATTTGGTTTTTAATTAAAAATACATTGCGAGACGTAAATTTTTATGTTTTCAGACTTCTACCTTGTCATTAGGCAATGTTAGATCATTGTTTTGAAAATGATTTTCATTTAAATATAAGAAAAAGTACATTTGTTATCTATAGATATGGGAAGACATAAAAGTTTATGCATGTGTTCAGTTTAACTAATCAGAAAAGTGATTCATTTAAAATTTTTAAATTTTATATTTTTTGGAGAATACATGATTTCTTCTTTCAATCTTAACAGAAAGTGTAAACTTAATTTTGGAAACCTCTCTCTAGGCCCTCTTTCCGTTGATGTATCCATTATTATAACGTTTTTTCTCTCAGCTTTCTCTATTTCCCAACATTTTGCAAAAGAAAAAAGAAAAGAGATGAAGAAAGCAAGAAAACATTTATATTTTTGATCTAACTTAAAGGGGCCTTTGAGTATAATATACTATTTTTATTTCGATTCAGAATACATTTTATTCTACTTTTTCAAAACTTTTGATTTATAAATAACATTTTTTAATATCCATTTATTTATTAAGCCATTTTTAAAATTCATTTTAATTTAAAATAAATATCTTTTTGTTATTTTATTCTAATTTAATTCGTAATATCGTAATACAAACTTTTAAATATCTTTTTAATTATTAAAAAAATTTAACATCAATTTAATTATTTTAATATTTATTTAATATGATTTTTTTAAACAGATTATTAGATATATGTAAGTTAATAAACATTAAGTTTATGGTTTGTTTTTTGTCCATATTCTTAGGTAAACATTTTGCAATGTTTACATATGACATTTATTTCATTACTTTATTTAATAGTTTTTTATTCTTAAGAAATTGAATAATATATAGCTTTTCGTACATATATATAGACATATGTACAAGGGTTTTATTAGATAATATAGAGTATTCTTCACTACTTGAAGGCATACTTATTACAAAATATGATATAATAAGTCACTGTTAAAGAAAAACGCGCGGCAACAGCTTCTATATCTGGTCGTAAAGAGAATGATCTGATCCGACGCTATCTCGCTACTGTCCCTCTTTCTATGTGCGTGATAGGTGGAATATATATATATATATATATATATATATATATATATATATATATTCAAAATAATAACTAAATAGATTCTGCAAGTATTTAAGTTTTAAATTTATACTAAGATAAACCTTAAAAAAAACCATTAACAAACAGAACCTAATTCCGTTACAATCCGGTGCACTAAGGTGTTGGATAAGAGGGGAGAAAAAAAAGAAATCCGCGGAATAAGGACAAGACATACGATACTCCGCAGTAAAGAAATAAAAAACCCAAACGGAACCAACCACAAAAAAACGAAAGAAAAAGTGCTCGATACAAAGTACAAACGAAATGCAAAAGTAGAGCAAAGACACACAAAGAATCTCAAGCTAGCCAAAACCTACCGCGGTTTCACACTACGGCTCGTCAGGGCATCTAATCTTATTTGTTCCATGGTAGTATAGTAAACAGTGCTCGATGGGTAAACCCAGAACTTATAATATTCAAAATAATAACTAAATAGACTCTGTAAGTATTTAAGTTTTAAATTTATACTAAGATAAACCTTAAGAAAAACCATTAACAAACAGAACCTAATTCCGTTACAATCCGGTGCACTAAGGCGTTGGCGAGCCGTAGTGCACCGGACGAGCCGTAGGTTTTGGCTAGCTTGAGATTCTTTGTGTATATATATATATATATATATATATATATATATATATATATGCCAGTGTCTTTATTATAATAGTGAGGGTAGTTTTATTTTTAGGAAGAATATTGCATAGAGAAGAATTTTCTCTTCTTTTGGGAAGAAGTGTCGTTCTCATTATTTAAACAGCCTTAAATACATTAGGTTTTGCCAATCTGTGATGGGTAATCAAGTTTGGATTACTTCGCATCACGTATGATAGGATTATCTTATTAAATCTTCCGCATTTGCTATCGATCGTGACCAGAGATATGAAATTTTCAGAAGGTCTCGAAATGAACAGTTCCGTTCACAGAACGGGTGAAAATTACCCATGGACAATTTATTCCGTGACTTTGATGTCAATATTGCCGCTAATTCGAAATTAATTTCTGTTCGATCTGAAAGGTCGCTTGATCGATCTGTAATTGAGATATTCTTCACGATTTCGTCTTTCTACAGACAGTTACCCACATGGGAAAAAGAAATTTAATTGAAACATTACTCAATAATTGCCTCTTTCGTGCGGAAAAACACACAAAAAATAAAGTCATATCGTACTAAACGACTTTTATCTGCCCAAATATGGATAAAAATAACAGAATATAAAAAATATTATCATTATTATCAAGTAATAATTCCTTAGTTCTTTAATGTGCGTGCATGTAACCACCTTACGTTAGCTCAGGTTAATAATAGGTTATTTCTGTTCGATCACGGGATTAAAATATATATAAAATTTGCTTGTTGGTTTTACAGAATGAAAGAAAGACAAAAAGAAAAATGAAAGAAAGAGGAAGCTATAATAATCTTTCATGTATAACATCAGCTTCAAAGAAAAGGAAAACACGTGTCACTTTTCAACACTTCCATTTGTATTTTCTTACTTCGTCAAATAATAATTTTCTATTATAATAAAAACTGTTATATATATATATATATATATATATATATATATATATTAATAAATCTACATACTATACTGGTTTCTACACAACAACCAATTCTTACCTGGGAAATCATCGCTAAAAGTAAATGTTATGATGGAACTGTAATTAGATGTAATTTATGTCTCTTAGAAAAAATTATCCCATTAAAATATTTTAATAACCCTATTTTATTAAATAGAAGAATTGAATGATTGACCCTAGGCAGACATAGAAATAGCTATTTGCTTAAATACTTAAATCCCGAATAAACCATATAACTTTTCTTTTTAATTATTTATTCAATTATTCATCTCTCTATTCCTTTGTGATTTTCACTCACTTTTCTTTTTAATTATTTAAAAAAAAATTATTGAACAATTTATTGCTTAATGATTTTTCACTATCTTTTTTTTCACGTTTGTATTTACACACACACACGCGCAAACACACACACACACACACACACACATATATATATATATATATATATATATATGGAAAGTTTTGTAATTTGCTTGAAGCATTGTGTATGGTTAGGTCTTGAATGCTATCACAATGCGTCTAGTAAAATAAGGAAATGTAAAGAAGGTGTTTGGTATTACCTATTTATTATTTATTAATATTTCGAAATCAAAATCTCATCTTCAGAATGGTAGGAGAGCTTGTTTACACGTTCGTTCTGGTTTGTTCCTTTCAACGAATGGTCATCCTTTGCTGCTACTGCTGTCGTTAATTGTAGTGAGTGTGTGTGTGCGTGTGTGTACCTGTAAGTGTGTACGAGCATGTATATGTGTCTGTGTTTATGGTATGTCTATGTGTTTAATAGTTGGCGCCATTTGACGATCCATTGATATCTTTCTGCTTTAATTTAGGGTTTTTATAAGTACGCGTTGAGCGCTTTGACCGCATTGACCTATAATATAATTTGTCATTTTCACATATCTCCCAAATTGGCAAGTTATACAACCTGGTGTTATATATATATATCTGCTTTGATTGGGGCATGTTAATTGCTACATATTTTACCCTGTATTCGTTCTCGTATGTTCTCGTGTGTGCGTGCGTGTGAGTGTGCTATGTGTGTGTGTATATGTGCGTATGCTTGGATGTTTTTCTTCTGCGTTCATTTTATATATATATATATATATATATATATATATATATATATACCTTTTTGCGGTATCATGTGTACGTGTGTGTGGGTGTGCGTATATAGATATATGTGTGTATTTGTATGTTCCGTTTTATAATGTGTTGGAATGTGTGTGAAATATATATATATATATATGTGTGTGTGTGTGTGTATGTGTGTGTGTGTGTGCGTTCCAGTGTATATTATGTTGGTGTGTGTGTGTGTATATATATATATATATATATATATATGTGTGTGTGTGTGTGTGTGTGTGTTCTGCTATAAAATGTGTGGAAGTATGGGACAATTATGTGTGCCTGTGTATGTATATTTATATGTGTGCGTTAATCTGTGTATACGACTTACTGTTGTGAGCCGGTGTGTGTCAGGTGCGTGATAGCGTTAATTATTCTGTTGTGTAATCTAGATTGAGCTCGTGTCTATTGTTCTGTGGGTAGAGTTTAGCTATTATTAAGGACTCTGTTATGCGTAAGTTACCTTGGTTCCGCTCTCTAGCTTCAATACTAACTATTATGGTTTTGTCTCTGTTTTTGCATTCTTTTAAATGTTTATGGAAAGATGATGTTTGTGTGTGTAAGTGTTTCTTGATTTTGATGTGTAACGGATTGGTGTTGCTGCCGACATAAAGTTCCTTACATTTGGCGCATTGTATGCAGTGCCCGACATATACCTGGTGGCATATACCGGTTTCAGGAATAGGGCAATTGGCCAGTGTGCATGTGCCGTCGTTTCTTGTATGTTGTTTGTAATTTAGGTGTCTTCGATAATTGAGGCTATAGTGGCCCAGCTTTATGTCCAGTCCCTCTCTGCGGATAGCTGTACGTATTTTTGTGGTGATGTATTCGCTGAAGTGTGGTAACTTCAGGAAGCAGTTGTTAGAGGAGGTGTGTCGCCTTCGGCCTTTACAACCTTTCCGTTCCAGGCGACCCACAATCCACGAAGAAAATATTAGAGCACCATTCTACACCCAAAACACCCTGAGAGAGAAGGACGTAATATACCTTCCATCTGATAAAGGAAAAGAATTCTGCGTTATACCTCGAGATACATGCAACCAGCTAGCACTTGAACACCTCAGCAATATCTAACTATATACAGAAGTCACATACATTACCCCAACCCAAATAGAACACCACATCAACACTGCATGGAATGATATATAAATTACGGAAAATCCCTAACAAATACAGGCTAAATTTTACTCCTAGGAACAGCAACCTCCCAAGATCTTACCACATCCTCAAAACACACAAAACCAGCACGACACCACAGATGTGACCCAGCGTAGAGAAACCTATATACAAAATATCATGGCTTTTGTCACAAATCCTCAAGCCCATACTCTCCACCTACCTCGGACACATCAAAAGTTCCGATTAAGTCATCCATAGACTAACGGACTTAAAAAAAACAACTACAGCATAACCGATACGCATTTGCCTTGATGTTGTTTCACTATACACGTCAGTACTGGTTCGTCCATCAGTTGATTTGATAACTGAGTGCATCACCACTACAAGCCTGTACTGCTACAACCTCACCCCAGCAGACATTCCCCTACTCCTGACGACAATAGTAGACACTAGTTACTTTACGTTCCAAGTGCGCATCTATAAGCTGATCACGGGCCTATCTATCTATCTCTATATTTCTATATATATTTACAATATATATATTTACGCTCTCACACCTTGATTGAGCACTCTGGAAGAAAGGTAGACTTTGAAAAACAGTAGCCACTCTAGCGTGTACGCATCGCTCATTCAGTAATAATGAATTGGACCACTCTAGCTATTGGGCGCGTAATTTGATATGCGCTAAAAGACTGTGTTCTTCCACCGAACGCCCCGTGGCCCAGGGGTAGAGTCGCCGACTGACACCAATTTGGTCGGGTTTCGAGCCTGGGTTAGGTAGCAATCGGAGTCTAACCGTACTGATGAGCTGTGATACAGCGAAACAGATCTGTCTACGGATGACAATATATATATATATACTCTAGAAAAATTAAAAAAAACACCAAAGAAAAATATATTAAAATAAATATAGAAAATTAATAAACGGAAAAAAGACACTTAATAAAATCACGTTTAAATCTGATCAGAACATATTACACTGCATTTAAATATATGGTTCTGTTATCATTTCCAGCTCTCACGCGGTGTGGCGTCATATAACCGCATTACCAATTTACGAACTGCGTTTGCTATTTCGAAACTGTTACCATTGCTTAGCAAAGTTTTATGTGAACACAAGATGCAATCGTCTTTGATGGTGGATGTTTTTTGTTAACGTCCTTGCAACCTCTCTGAAGATGGCACATGTGAACCGAAAGCTTAGAACTAACTAAATAAAAAATTATTCAAATGTTGGAGAAATTTTTCTTTATTTTCACCTGAAATTAAAGCCAAAATACGATCTTTAGAAGGGCTCATGTTTAAACATAATAGATATTCACTGTCTCTTATATTTAACAGTGTATGTTTAGAAAATTATCTACTGCCTCAATACACTATATATATATATATATATATATATAACGTAGAATACTTGGCATATAGGTCCGGTAAATTCTAATAGAGACGAACTCAAAAGAATTCAATGTTAAATTTATCTATTTAATTTAATAGATTAATATAATTTATAAAATTTTTTAGATATTCTACAATTTCATGGGTAATACGTATTTCACAGCAGAGAAAAAGCTGCTCGTCAGACCCAAAAGATACAGCGGTTATTAATATTCTTAACTGATGAAATAATATTTACTGCTGTATTGTTTGGTTCTGGCTAGCAGCTTTTTTTCCTGCTGTGAAAGACGTGTTACACATGAAATTGCAGAATATTTAAAGTTATATATATATATATATATATATATATATGTATGTATAGTGGGTGCTTATCTATTCTTTTTCCGTTAGTAGTGGAAGTCCGTTCTAGTGAAGTGTAGCTGTATATTGTTACAGGTTAACGGATTTGGGTAGATAACCCACTATAAGTCATAAAATGATTATAAAATCAAGAAAAGCAAATTGAGTTGAAAATAACATTTATATATACACATGTCAATTAATGTTTTTACAATTAAAATAATACTTGAATATAATTCCAACGGAGGTTAAAATGTTCATGGAAAATATAATGCTGAAAAAGATGTAAGGCTTAGGGATGTGGGGAGCGGAGGTATGTGAGGAATGTCTTTGAAGTAGTCGCTCCTTAGGTCAGTAAGTACTTTTGAGACAGTGGAGAAGATAAAGAGAGAAGGGAGACGAACATAGTAAGCCACTTGACTTAGGTCAAGAGGATTGGTTACACTCTTCTCCTTCGTCTCTACCTGTCTGCTGGAGTCTTGTCTGTATCCGGTTTTTATATCTGCTTTTGGATAAAAAGCAGCTCGTTTTGGGATTTCACACTTGTATTTGATTCTGGGCTTCCCATTGGCTGGTAAATAAAATTCGCGTAGGCTTGCGAAATGGAAATTTGATATTTGATTAATTTTTATTTTTCAAGTGGAACATCTGCGTGAACTCGAATGCGCACGGCGACCTTTGTTCATTTGCTTTTTGATCGGTATAGAGCAAACTACCGGTCCCTCACTTTTGCTCGGTCGGTATCACCACATATGTATGTCTGTATTCCTATCACGCTCATGGGAATAAACTGCGAGAAAATCCTAACCCTAACCCTAACCCTATACAAAATGAGATAATGAGGAAATGGCCAAGGGTATTTTATAATCGTATGAGTGGCGAACAAGTTTGTCAATAATTAACTTAATATAAATATTCATCAGAAAATTGAACAATCCGTAGAAATTTAAGTTTAAGAATATTAATAACTGCTGTATATTTTGGGCCTGATGAGCAGTTTTTCCCTGCTGTGAAATACGTATTACCCATGAAATTGTAGAATATCTAAAAAAATTTTGTAAATTATATTAATCTATTAAATTAAATAAATAAATTTAACATTGAATTCTTTTGAGAATGATGGCAAAATTTGTATCGGATTATTAGCTATTTTCTCACATTTTATTCCCATGAGCGTGATAGGAATATTATACAAATATTCTTAATTAATATTAATAATATTATTAACTGCTGTATCTTTTGTGTCTGGCTAGCAGCTTTTTTCCTGCAGTGAAATTCGTATAAATTGAAGAATATCTAAAATTTTATATATATATATATATATATATATATATGTATGATATTCCTATCACGCTCATGGGAATAAACTGTGAGAAAATGGCTAATAATCCTATTAAATATTTTGCCATCATTTTTGACGACAGAGGTACTCTCATCTGATTTCATATTTATGATTATTATTGAGGTATTCTGTTGGTATTGTTCACCGTAGTACCAAATGAGATAATGAGGAAATGGCCAAGGGTATTTTATAATCGTATGAGTGGCGAACAAGTTTGTCAATAATTAACTTAATATAAATATTCATCAGAAAATTGAACAATCCGTAGAAATTTAAGTTATTTTAATCAGTATTTTTATTATTTCCTTCTTATACACATTACCTTCCTGATCCCAATCAGAAAAACTTGGTCAGAAATCTTTTTATGACAATTTCCACTGATCTGTCTTTTCAAATAAAATAAAATAAAATAAAATAAAATTACACATCATTTCCATAAACAAATCTTTTCCTAATTTGTGAATTGTACTTATGAGTACCGTTTTTGTATGAGATACCAGTAATCTCTTCAATGACTCTATTTGCTAATCAATCCGAGTGCTCTAATTACACCTGGAATTATTGATGTCCTTATTTGCCACACCTTTGAGGTTTTCAATTTAACATCCTCGTATTTGTTAGTATTTTTTAATTCTTCAAAAAGCATTACAATCTGCTATGTCAATAAGAAAGCTCATTCATTTTTTTTTTGTTTGGTCTCTAATCACGATTAGTTTTGATTGTTCTGTCTGTGTTGGAAAGTCCCATAAAGTTGTACCGGTATTATATCTCTAACCGGGATTAGGAGATGTTCATATCAGTTTCATCTAGTTTCCTTCTCGTAAAAGTTGCATACTTTCCAGTGTTGATATTGACCCCCTCTATCTTTGTAGTGTAATGGATATCGGCTGAGAATGAGACATCAGTGTACAGAGATTTAATTCCAATTAAATCTGTTCCAATCACCTATGCGTAAATAACCTTGGAAAAGGTATGAATTAATCTCTTCTCCCTCCAACTGTGGGTTAAATAGAAGGACAGATTAAGTTATTGTTGTTGAATTTCATCACCAATTTGTTATGGGATTGTTGTGGCGAAATTTCGCGGCAAAGTTGTTGTGGCCGGTTTGGTCGGAAGTAAGACACGGAACACAGGATATAGTTTCAAAACAATGTATTAGAATAAGAAAAATATATGTACAAAGGAAGTGTTAGTAATATGTAACTGGAAATAATTAAGTCCGAAAGGTACAGTTACGCTGATTATTGCCTGAATCGGAGCTGGCTTAACTGCGTATAATCAGTCGTTAACTGCCGACTTAACTGTCTGTTAACTAGAATTTACTTGCCTTCCCATTTAAGACAAAATGTGGCACAAGGCAATCTGATTTATTTATTGCTGGTAATACCTTTCTCTTTTAACAATTTATTGTTGTTTTTTTATACAAGTTTTGTGTCTAGTAATACATTTTTCTTTTCGAGTATCAAGATTCATTGGGATTTTATTTAAGGGCAGGGTACCCAAGTCATACCCAGTTATTTAACCCATAACTGGAGGGAAGGGACGGAGTAATACCTTTCCCAAGGGTACCAGTGCTTAAGTGAATGCAGGGTATTCAACTGGAATTCGAACTCGACTCACCGATTTCTCTTTCCGAGCCTATATCTACTGCACCACAACGCACATCCGTCACTAAACGCTTACAGCACCTGGTATTCCCAAGCGATCATCCATCTAAGTACTGACCAGGCTCAACGATGCTTAACTTTGGTGATCGAGCGAGAACTGGTGTATTCAACGTGATATGGCCATAAGCTCCCCTCGATATGCCCCGTGAAGATTAACCCTCTAGGGCCATTCGTATCATATTTGATACAGTATGAAAACAAGCTTTGAAAGAAATATTTTCCTGAAAAATTTTTTAAGAGAAATATTTTATAAATTTCAAATGAAAGCAGTACTGACTGCTCAGTCAATGAATACCAAATGTTTCCTTATAGGGAAATACCAAATGTTTCATTATAGGGAAATACTGTATCAAATATGATACGAATGGCCCTAGAGGGTTAATTTTTCTAAGCCTCCTTTCTCATTTTCTCATTTTCTAAGCCTCCTTTCCCAGAATACGGGCCACAGAGCCCGGGTAAAATTTATGTTTAATTTTGCCCAGAATTTTGCAAAGAATTTCAGGTGTATTTCTTCGTTATCTGCCATATAGCCCGGGCAAACATTTATGTTTGATTTTTCCTGGACAAGACTCGACAAGGCAGTTAAGTGCCGTCAACTAGTATTTGTTTAACTTCCCACTTAAGACAAAATTTGGCACAAGCCCTTTTTACTGTGGGTAATACGGGCCACAGAGCCCGGGTAAAATTTATGTTTAATTTTGCCCAGACGAGACTCTATCCTTCGGCGGAACCTCGACTGGGTTAACACTCGCCGCCTGAAGGCAGAGAGTTCGACAGGCCGCAAGGCAGTTAACTGCCGTCAACTAGTATTTGTTTAACTTCCCACTTAAGAAAAAAAGTTTGGCAGAGATTTCAATAACGCGCAAGGCAGTTAACTGTCATCAATCGTCTTCCTGAAGTCATACAGGTACTTATATATAACAAGAGGAAGAGCCCATTCCTCGTAGGAGGACACCATAACAGTTACCTAGATTTATTTGGCAACCAGTCTACCACAGAAAGAAATGGCAATCTACTGCGGGGAAATCTTTTGCCCAGTCAGTCATGGCTCAAAACATACATGATCTCTGAAGCCTGTGCACTTAACTGACTGACAAACTTTCATGCTGAGGTTTATATTCAGTTGGTGTTAATATTGTGCAACATGGTAAAAGATAGCGAAGTGTTTCTAGATGTTTATCACGTAATCTGCATTATTATGGCTATTATTATCAATATCATTACTGTTCTTGTTGTGTTTTGAGTCAACGTGAAAGATTAATAAACTGTATTTAAATTTGTTCTATAATTCTTTCAATTTCCTATTTTCTCTGTTGTAATATTAGATTTTATAATGTATATTATTTACCCAAATTATCCTATTAAAATATCAGTATTCTGACTATATAAGGGTTCGCTCCCTTAACTACAAAGCTGAGATCTAAATACTAAGGTGGTTACCAATTCCAGAAGTTTCAATATTTTTAATAACTGAACTATGCTTATTTGTAAAATTGAAACGACCGGATTGGGAATGCAGGATATTTGTTTGCTTTTTAAATTAAATTTTAGCAGATTAATATGGAAATTATTTATCGGCAGTAAACTGGGATTGCTCAAATTTTTGTTATTTTTTACTAAAAACAAGTCTTAAGAGCCACTCAAGGTAGAGAGTTACTGAGTGATGTTACTGTAAATGCTTACAGGAACAGAGCAAGAAATGTATATGATAATGATATTGATTTGTCCCGGAAAGAAATATATATCCGATTCGAGGTAGCAAGCGGTTTTGGCAAATGTAACCGGGTAAGACAAACTAGTACGTAGACATAATAGACGGTACTCATCGTATGCAGTATCCTGAGACGTAGGCGTAGTCAATAGCCGTAGACCTATAGTCGGAAACCTGTAGAGCTCTATCGTCTAGACATATGGACGTGGACCTCTCCTTCGTCTATATTTAATAATTACCTATATTGCAGTTTCACCAATGAAAGCATGAAGAAAATTTAGAGTGAGTCGGACGAGTTCATCTTTGCTTCCTTAACTTGTAAAATCTTACAAGTTGTAATGACCAAAAGCCATTTTATTTTTATTTGACATTAAATGCTAAAAATAATATGAAATACATCATTTCTTTAAAAAAACAAACTAGCCTGGCCTAATTATTATAGCTGGTAGTATATATATATATATATATATATATATATATATATATATATATATATAATTCGAGTAGCATACAAATTAATGCAAATCGATATTTATCTCGTCAAATATTTTTACGTAATATTTAAACAGATAACGACATTAACTCACAGTATTTTTATTTGAACTGCTCCACTCGTCGTTGTTGTTGTTGTTATCACAACGTTTCGTCCGAGAGGATCTTCCTTCTTACTAAAGAAATATGAAGGAAATTAGGATGATTGAACTTTTTTATTTGGAGTGTTGTCGAGTGCATGTCTATCTGGGTAAAGTACTGAAGTTCTGAAACTGTCCTCATCCGAGAATATCACGTCTATTGTTTTTATTTTTGTACTTCTCAGTTATTTTTCAAATAAACAGCGATCTTTTCTGAGAATAAACTCACAACCGCTATGTCACCAACACTTTTATCCTCTAGGCTATTATCAGTAGTTCATGAACAGAGAGCCTTAAGCCTAGCCTAACTGCTAACGGCTGCTGCTGCTGCCTACAATAGTTCGAATATAAATAGTGTAAATAATTTATTATCCTAGAAATTCAGACAAAGCAGCAATAATGATATAATTCATTTTTCATAATTTTCGAGTTTCGTACATTAGAATAAAAGCCGAGTAATGAACTTAAAATTTTTAGATATAAACATTGTTGACAAAAAATATCAAAAGAAGAAAATAAGTAATTCAAGTCGAGCAAAATAAGTTTTATTGAACAGTGAATATCAGCGTAACTAGAAATAATGCGTTCTTTCCAAACATTAGGTTTCGTATTTCATTGATTAGTTTCGTTCCCATTTCAAGTTTTCATTTTTATAGATTATACTCTCTTTGTTAGAGAGTTGGCAAAATCCAACCTTTAGTCATGTGTTACACAATTGGGCATCGTTGCGTATTGGAGATTTACCGTCGCGTATTTGGTTGGGTGCGCCTTCAGGCTTTCCTTGTTACCAAGCAGGGAGTGGAACAGAGTGCGAGACTTTTTCTGAAGTAAACTTTATATATATATATATATATATATATATATGTATATATATATATATATATAAAGTATTCTTCCATCCTTTCTCTCTCTCTCTCTCTCTCTCTCTCTATATATATATATATATATATTAATAATAATAATAAAACCGACTCTGTACGTATTCTAATCTTAAAATGTTACACAAGTAATTTTTAAAGACCACGAATAACCAGCAGAATCTAACTCCGTTATTGTCCTCGGCTATAGAGCTTTGGACAAAGAGGGGAAAAAAAAGAAAACTGCGTAGGACCGACAATACATACGGTTCTTCACAGTAAAGAAAAAAAACCCTCGAACGGAACGAACCACCAGGAAAGAAAAGTGCTCGATACTAAACTAACCAAAAAGTGTTAACAAAAAGGCAGTTACGCAGAGCAAAAACACACGAAAAAAATCGCAAGATCGCCAAGACCTACCGCGGTTTCGCACAACGGCTCGTCAAGACAACCCCTCAAGCAACCCCTTCCCCCAAATGGGTTAGTCTTTAATAGGTGTCTATTTATTTGATTAGTCCTTGGTCTGCCTTTGCCCTGACGAGCCGTTGTGCGAAACCGCGGTAGGTCTTGGCGATCTTGCGATTTTTTTCGTGTATATATATATATATATATATATATATATATGTGTGTGTGTGTGTGTGTGTATATATATATATAAGGAAGGAAGGAAGTATACAATCGATTATGACATAGTAAGATTGCAATCAATTTTCTGGTTTACGTATTGACTGCCTCACGACCTGATAAATACGTGAGAATACACGACCATGAACGTATAATTTGATGAAGTTTTTCCACAAATCTGACATGGATTTGCTACAACTTATACGTCAAATGTAAAAAAGAACAAAGTCACTCTAGAATTTAATAATGTCTTCTGCACAAACAGTTTCTTTTCTCGCCTTTGGAACTCCCATTTACTTACTCTCCAGATAGCTAAATCTCCCAGAGTTCAAATGCAATGTCAACTGCTATCTTCTATCTTCTTGAATCTCGTTCATCTTTTATCCTGTTTTCAATAGTTCTTGTATCGGGTCATTTCTCAC
Organism: Ascarosepion bandense; assembly: GCA_037127315.1. Taxonomy (NCBI): domain Eukaryota; kingdom Metazoa; phylum Mollusca; class Cephalopoda; order Sepiida; family Sepiidae; genus Ascarosepion; species Ascarosepion bandense. Next base: position 1,073,732 of record JBBBDQ010001509.1, read on the forward strand.
TGTAATCATCTACGCCTTGCTTAGGGTAAACTGTTTAAAAATAAGTAATTCATACATTTTAGGTTGTTACACAGTTGCAGTCGGCATTTGGCTCTGCTACTATGACACTGTCAGCTCTCTGCCATCGGGTGGAAAGCGCTCTCTGCTTTCGCGCAGAGAGCACTAACCCAGTCCTGGTTCCGCTGAAGGGTAGAATAACGCCTGGGGAAAGATAGACAGATATTTCTGGCCTGGCTTTATGGCCGGGAAGACCCATTTTAAAAACCTTGTGTCACATCTCGCCTTACGTGAAAAGGTGGGTAAATACCGTTACACAAACAATAGCTAACATTTTGATTGGTTGTTGATCCCGTCTTCAAATCAAATAACCGCCCGAATATATATATAAAAAAAATCTTAGCCTATTCCTGATAATTTTTCTTTCTATATAATTTTTCTTTCAAAATATTTTAACGCAAAAGCACCATTTTTTTTTTTACAATGAAACAATGTTGAGTAAGCCTATTGTTTGAGTTCAAACTGGCCTTCGGCCACTGAAGCATTTACAAATATCAAGGCTGTCCTTGGTAATCGCATTGTTGATATTAAAACTGGTTTCAGAATTTTTGTTCGGAAGTGCATTGTCTTGAAAATAGACCACGGGGAAGACCATAATTAATTGAATTATTTAGTTGATTTAAATCCGAGAAATGCAGTGCGATAACTTGCATCAAAACTCGAATCCGCTCTCTCAGAACTGTTTCTTGGCACGTGAAAGCAAAAATAAAATAGCTTTGTTAAAAATGAAATGAACGAGACTCAAAAAGCCGTCGTTTTATGTGCGATCTCTGTTGTATTCCCGACTGAAAAAAAGTTCGCATCGAATCATTACATGCGATGAGAAATGACTACTCTTTTACATAAATTACAGAGTACTCTATTAGTTAGATGCAAGTGAATCACCAAAACAATAATCAAAACCTCCATTACACCCTAACAAATTTAATCGCAACTATATGGTGATCTTTCCAAAAATTATTCACTATTCATTTTTGCCTCAAAGTAAATTAATATCTACAACCTCGTATTATGGAAAAATTGAGTGTATAGACGAGAAATTGAAAAATAAACATTGCAGACTTAGGAATATGGATTACCAAATATATGTGCCAAACGTGAAAGCGACCACCTACGAGTTATAGTAAAATATATATGAAACCCCGGAAATTGAAGAGGCATGAAACAGCAAATAAATTACAGTACAACAGACGCTTGAACGACCCGAACCTACAGGAAAAATTTACGAACAGTGGAGAAAAAAGAAGCAAGGGATACATTGGTAAAGAAAACTCGAAAGAGAGCATAAGAGGAATTTTAGTGGCATCAGTACAAGACTTCATGCCAGAGAAAAGCTGACATCATAAAGTATCCTCATGAAACTTTGAAGACAGCATGAAACTGCTCTGTTGACAAATTCTTTGCACTAAAACTATACATAATGTGCCCTAAAAATTGTACCCACTCTTGAGAATAAGGCAATATTTATTGAATTGTAAACAGGATTAAAGCTCAAAATGAATTATTTATTTAGAAAGAAGTGTAACGATCAAATACGTATTTATAAATATTTAAACTGAAGTCTATAAGTGAGTATTTTTTCTTAAATACAAGATACATATATATATATATAGTCATCCGCAGACAGACCTGTTTCGCTGTATCACAGCTCATCAGTACGTTTAGACTCCGATCGCTTCATAACCCAGGATTGAAACCCGACCGAATCGGCGTCAATCGGCGATTCTAACCCTAGGCCACCAGCGTCCGGTAGAAGAAGGAAAGCTTTTTAGAGCGTATAAACACGCCCAATAGCTAGGGTGATCTAATTCATTATTGAATGAGCGATGCGTATATGACCGAGTAGCTACTGTTTACAAAGTCTCCCACTCTTCCAGACTGCTCAATCCGGGTGTGAGAGCGTAACTACTATATATACTTATTTTTATAATCGTGTCGCTCCAACCGAGGCATTTTACTGCCACTGTTGTGCAGGGGGTTACATCGGAGGAATGTTATGAGGAGTGAGAGGTTGCAGGGGGTGTCAGGAAGAGAATAGGAAAGGGAAGAGAGTAATGATGAGACTGGGGTAGACAAAGAAAAAAGCATGAGAGAGAGGATGTAAGTTATTGAGACAGGAGATGACCATTGACTTTACATTTAAATTCTTGGAGATTGTAACTGTCGGGAAAGCAAGTATGCGGAAGAGAATTATATATATATATATATATATATATATATATATATATATGGCAATATTTTTATTATAAGTTTATATAAACATAGTTTACTGCAACACAAAACCCGTTGTGTACTAACACCTTGTCTAGCAGTGAAATATTGTTTTTTTTTTGTTTTATTTACTGTTAGAAATTAACATATAGAGAAGTTTCGAAAAGCAACACAATGTTTTAACAAATCCAGACAATTAAGGCGGTTGGGGTTAGAGGTTTATCTTAGGTAACCAATAAGAAATCAGGTCATGATAGCAGAAATTTGATTGTAAGACTAAAGGGAAACTTAAAACGACATATGACCCAGACATTTTTCTATGAGTGATGAAATAAATTTATACATATGTTGCAATATTGCAAATTTGAAAAATGACCGCGTGTCATTTACTGTGTTTTCTTTAAGGTATTATTTAACACAAAATGGTGGACAAGAGCTAGTTAAAAAAACAACGACAAAAAAACCCCAGAAAAACACTGCACGTCAAGCATATGTAGATGACTCAAAGGTTGATTCATCGGTTAAGCTGCAACAAATTAAATAATCAAAAGGTGGGGGAATCGATCAATATATGGGATAAATTGTTGAAGTCTAGTTGTATTATATTAAAAAAATTAACTATATTTTAGGCTAAAAAATTAAATATATATTAAAGATTAAATATATATTAACAATATTAAAACTAAAGAATGAATCTTAATTCAAATTTCCTGTGTTAAACTGTGAGGTATTTTCCGTTTGTTTTTTGTTTTTTTTTTTTGTTTTTATATATATCTATGTTTTTGTTCTCCCCCCCCCCCTTTTTGGAGTTCATGCTTCATTTAGGAGGAAAAAAAAAAGTTTGAAATTTATATTTATTCTGTTATGCGAAGCTACTTTGGCCAAGTTATCAGCAGCCATTACAGCTCCATGCCACGTGTTGTTCTTTGAATGGGAATTTACCTAGCAGGCCGACTCGCTTTGATATTTGGGAAAAGCAAGAATTGAAGAATGAATCTTAATTCAAATTTCCTGTGTTAAACTGTGAGGTATTTTCCGTTTGTTTTTTGTTTTTTTTTTTGTTTTTATATATATCTATGTTTTTGTTCTCCCCCCCCCCTTTTTGGAGTTCATGCTTCATTTAGGAGGAAAAAAAAAAGTTTGAAATTTATATTTATTCTGTTATGCGAAGCTACTTTGGCCAAGTTATCAGCAGCCATTACAGCTCCATGCCACGTGTTGTTCTTTGAATGGGAATTTACCTAGCAGGCCGACTCGCTTTGATATTTGGGAAAAGCAAGAATTGAAGAATGAATCTTAATTCAAATTTCCTGTGTTAAACTGTGAGGTATTTTCCGTTTGTTTTTTGTTTTTTTTTTTGTTTTTATATATATCTATGTTTTTGTTCTCCCCCCCCCCTTTTTGGAGTTCATGCTTCATTTAGGAGGAAAAAAAAAAGTTTGAAATTTATATTTATTCTGTTATGCGAAGCTACTTTGGCCAAGTTATCAGCAGCCATTACAGCTCCATGCCACGTGTTGTTCTTTGAATGGGAATTTACCTAGCAGGCCGACTCGCTTTGATATTTGGGAAAAGCAAGAATTGAAGAATGAATCTTAATTCAAATTTCCTGTGTTAAACTGTGAGGTATTTTCCGTTTGTTTTTTGTTTTTTTTTTGTTTTTATATATATCTATGTTTTTGTTCTCCCCCCCCCTTTTTTGGAGTTCATTTGGACTTTAACTAAGTTAAAACTTAGTTAAACTCCACTTTTGTAAGTTTGTGTTTTTTTTTGTTTTTTTTTTCAAAGGATTGTTCGTGTTCGATTTATTTTTTTTTTTATTTTTTATTTTTTTTATTTTTTTTTTATTTTTTTTTTTTTTTAATAGGAGTAGATAGGTCACACTATCGCCCGGTCTATACTCCTCCCACGTCTATTGAACTGGAGTAGAGGCTCGTTCCTTGTTTCCTGTTTAGGATGTGGTTTCCGGTTTTCACTTCTCTCTCTTCAGACCTTGGTACTGGTGCTTCCGTGAGTTTCCTGCGATCTGGCCGGTTGGTGGCAATGGCTCATCACTGTGAGGGTACCGGGTTGGCAGTTTCCTGGTTGCTGCTTCCGACTGGTAGTTAGGAGCCCTAACTCTTGCGTAGCGTCAAGAGCGGCTGCTCTGATCAACAGTTGTATAATATCGGGGTTCTTGTAGTGCCATGTCGCGCATGGATAGGTGTCCCTGCAAGCGCTTTCGGTGGGCAACCCCGAGGCCACACCTTGTTGCAGCCCTAGCCAGTCCCCCTCCCAGCTCAGATCGTGGGTAATGACCGCCTGTATCCTCTACCCTAGGTCCCTTTCTATAAACCAAAAACATGACAAGACAAAACAGAAATGACCCTAAACCAGCTAAATCCAAACCACCTAAGCCCATTAACCTCTCCTTCACTAATATCCGAGGCATTCGTACTAACTTTGCTAGTGTAGAAGCGTTCCTGCATGAAAAGTCCCCTGACATCCTCGCGCTCTGCGAAACTAACCTCAACTCAACTATTCCCTCCTCTGACCTCTTCATCCCTGGTTATCTTCCCCTTTTAAGGAAGGATTCTACTGTCCACATGCATGGGCTGGGTGTTTATGTCAGCGAACACCTCCCCATAACTAGGGTGACTTCACTCGAATCTACTGACCACCAATACATATGTCTCCGCTTGTCTCTCCTCAGTTCGGTTAGCTACCTATTCTTCCTTTACCGTTCTCCCTCCTCTCCTGACTGCTCCCTACTAGATAGCATTGCCGACGACATAGATAAGGCTATTACCTATCACCCATTTGCCCACATATTTGTATTTGGAGACCTCAATGCCCATCACTCTGAGTGGCTTGAAAACGCTGTTACTGATTCGGCGGGCACTCACGCCATGAACTTTGCTATTTCCCAATCCCTTACGCAAGTGGTGGACTTCCCCACTCGCTTCCCAAGCACACCCTCGGGTCATTCCTCACTGCTAGATATATGTTTCACCTCTGCGCCCGACGCCTGTCAAGTCTCGCAGCTTTGCCCTCTCGGCAACTCCGACCACGCTGTAGTCTCCCTCAGTATTTCTTTCCAATCTCACTCCCCCCAGGATCCCCCTACTCATAGAACCTCCTACCTCTACCAAAAAGCTGACTGGGAAGCCTTTCGCGATTTCCTCTGCGACGTCCCTTGGGGAAAAGTGTTTGACCTATCAGTTGATGACTGTGCCTCTGAGGTCTCGTCATGGGTGAAAGCTGGCATTGATGCCTTCATACCCACCAGGAAGTATTGCTTAAAACCTCATTCCCCTCCGTGGTTCTCTCCAGCCTGCTCAGCCGCCATTGCCCACAGGAACCATTACTTCCATCTATTCCAGAGACAGCCAACTGATCACAATAGGCGCCTGTTCACATCCGCTCGCAGTGAGTGCAAGAGAACTCTAAATGACGCCAAACAGTTGTTTGCGGAGAGAATGCGACAGCACATAGCTGACCGCAAGTTCGGCTCCAAGGACTATTGGAGGATTTGTAAACGAGTGCTCAACAATAGGAAATCCTCAATACCTCCTTTAATCCATGGATTTGACGTTCTCACGTCATCTGCTGAGAAAGCTGAGTGCTTTGCCCGCAGATTCTCATCCAACTCCACACTCGACTCGTCCGGAGTGCACCCACCCGACTTCCCTATTAGAACTGAGGCCAAACTGCATGACGTGTATATTACCCCGACAATAGTATCCAGAGTAATTTCAAAACTCGACCCCCATAAGGCGTGTGGAGACGATGGAATCCCGGTGATAGTCCTTAAGAGGTGTGCCCCTGAACTTTCCCCTGTCCTCTCTAAACTGTTTAACTACTGCCTTTCTGCTTCCTGCTTTCCTGCATGCTGGAAATTCTCCTCAGTCGTTCCTGTCTTTAAGAATTGTGGTGAACCCTCGGACCCATCCAACTATCGCCCTATCAGTCTCCTACCAATATTCGGGAAAGTGTTCGAGGCTATAATAAATGCTGAAATAGTTCATCATCTCGCCGCCCACAAGCTGTTCTCCGACAGGCAATATGGATTCCGATTTGACAGGTCCACAGCCGACCTGCTAACTACTGTAACGGAGTACATGCTACAGGCCCTTGATGAGTCTGACGAGGCTCGCGCGGTTGCTCTGGATATCTCCAAGGCTTTCGACAGGGTTTGGCACCCTGGCCTCCTATGCAAACTACGCGGTTATGGTATTACCGGTCGCCTGCTTGACCTAATCCAATCTTTCTTAAATAACCGCAAAATGAAGGTCGTTCTGAATGGGCGTGCCTCTTCGTCCTACAGCACGAATGCTGGTGTCCCACAAGGCTCTATCCTGGGCCCAACGCTCTTCCTTATTTTCATCAACGACCTCCCAGATGAGATCAGGTCCCAAGTAGGCATCTACGCAGATGACACTACAATATACTCCCGCTCCAGTAAGAAACCTGTCGTGGCGGACAGACATAATCTCGCTGCTGACCTTGAGCGGGATCTACACTCTGTGGTGAACTGGGGCAAGAAGTGGCTTGTCAACTTTAATTCCTCTAAGACCAAGCTGTTGTCTGTCAACCATTACAGGCAACCTCTTCTGCCTCCCATAAGCATGGACCAGATGATTCTCCCGGAGAGTAATACACTACGCCTCCTCGGACTTACCCTGTCCTCAGACCTCAAATGGAAGCACTATATTGAATCCATAGCAAAATCTACTGCTAAGAAGATTGGGTCACTATGTCGATCCAGGATGTTTTTTCCACCTGAATCCATCCTGCATATATACAAGTCAACCATCCGTCCGTGCATGGAGTACTGCTGCCATTTATGGTCAGGTGCCCCTGCCGTTCTCCTCAGTGTTCTTGACAAGCTCCAAAGGAGAGTCTGTAATGTGATAGGTACTGATCTGGCGACTCGTCTGCAGCCACTTTCCCATCGTCGAAATGTGGCCTCCCTCTGTCTCTTCTATAAATACTTTCATGGCTTCTGCTCGGATGAGCTTAAGTCACTGATGCCTCCTCAACAGGTGTTTACCCGTTCAACCAGACTGGCAACTGGGTCCCACCCATTCACAGTCAGGTTAGCCAAACGCAGACGACAATTCTACTCCTGCAGCTTCCTCTCTCGCACTTCCCGCCTGTGGAACTCACTCCCGTATTCTTGCTTTCCTGACGGCTACGACCTCCAGAAATTTAAAAGCAAAGTTAATACTCACCTACTAACCACTGGCCTCTAGCTCTCTCTCCCCTCCCCTGTATAAGCTTCCCTTTCTCTCCGCCCATGTACCTGTCATTGCACCTGCTTTCTCAGTTTTCTATTGTTCCTTTCTAACTAGCTTGTACTCCTCACTCTTTTCTAATTAATCTTTCTACACTTATGTAACCCCCTGCACATCAGTGGCGTTTCTGCCTTGCTCGGGGTGAAATGATTAAAAAAAAAAAAAAAAAAAAAAAAAATATCTCAAAAGTTAATTATATTTTAAAATAAATTTTAAATTTTCAACTATATTTTTTTAAATAATAACTACATTTTAACTATATGTAAAATTTTAATTTTAATATTTAAACTATATTATAAAGTTTCAAATCTAAACTATATTTTAACTATATTCTAAAATTTAAAATATATTTTATATATATTTTAAATATATTTTTTAAAATTAACTATATTTTAGGGTTTGTTTTAGACGATGATGACAAGTAGAATTTACTTCGCTACGTTTATTGAGTAACTTTAGTTTTAGGAATTTGATAATTTGATATTTTTCTTGTAAACATAGAAAACATGACTCATGTAAAGATTTATAAGTTCTGTATTTTTAAAATATTTTTCATTTTACGGTAGGAATTTTATTGGCATTTTTTAATTGCTAATAAGTAGAAAGTGATGTGCTATTGTGGTAAGTTAATTAATTAATATTGATTATATAATATATATATATATAATATGTATATATATATATGTATATATATATATAATATGTATATATATATATATATACGCTGTGCATTGCTTTTCTTTTCTAATGGTATTCAAAGTGTTTCACAGATTCGATTCATCCCTAAATGTATTTCTAATTTGATTTCTTTTCGCTCATTTCAGTAATGTTCATTGTAGTATTGTTTTGAAAATTTAAGGCTTGCGTTCGCATTGTACTCCTTTAGGAGTTCAATGCAAAAGTTCGAGCTCATTTCGAAAATCAATAACAAGCTTTTACATAGTCGTAAAAAATCTGTCAGTGTCCATTGCATCCATTGTTGTTAGCAACTGTCTCCCATCGTCCTAGAAGCTTCTTGATGCTAATTATCTTAGAAACTTCAGATTTCCGAGTTAATTTTATGAGCTAGTTTTTGACTGACTGTAAAATTGTTTTTCATTTTAATTGTTTTGTAGAAACCGAAACAAAGAGGTTAGTTAATGCCGAAATATAATTTTCTGGATACATTTTTATGGCTTCAACTAAATATACTTTAAACGCAACAGTATAAATTTAACTACAGATAAAATGTAGTGCTGGCCATTTTTCTGATATTGTCTATGTAGTACTTTTACTATAAAAATATTTTTTTAATTTTTTAGTTTTTTTTTTTTTGCTTTGCTTTTCTGCTGTTTGGGAGTTAATTATTTGATCATAGCTGGGACCCTAACAGGGGTTATCACTCCGGGTCATGGTGAATTAAGGGGTGGTTCCATGCATCTTTAAACTTTCCAATTCGAGGCATTGCTGCTGGATGCATTTTATCGCCATAACCAAGACTATATTGGAAATAGCTAACATTGTCTGTATAAGAATTGTAATATGCCAAACAGGCCGGATTTATCAAGAAGAAGAAATGCTGGTAAAATTTCATAAAATCTGAACACCAAAAGAGGCAGGCTTGACTAGATTGGTAGAAAAAAACAATGATATATTTTTAACTACTACACTTCGAAATGCAAAAGATTAAAATAAAAAAATGATGAGTTTTAAAAAGTAATTGCTATATATATATATATATATATATATATATATATTAAAGATAATATATTTAGATCAATGATTCTCAACACTAGATTGCTGCACATTCCTTTTAAGCGTGACGCGAAATAATGTCACCACATACATATATGTTTGTGTGTGCGTAGTAATGGCGCAGTGTCAGCATTGAAATTTTCAGTATTATAACAAAAAACATTATATATATTGTCATCCGCAGACAGATCTGTTTCGCCGTATCACAGCTCATCAGTACGGAATTGAAACCCGACCGAAATGTCGTCAGTCGGTGACTACACCCCTGGGCTATGGGCGTTCGGTGGTAGTATATATATATATATATATATATATATATATATATATATATATATATATATATATATATATATATATATATATATATAACGATTTGTATCCACAGAAAATACTAATGGCTTTAAAAAGAACAGACGTCATATTATTTAAACCCGAGGAACCTTTCGGCCAACTCTTATCAAGGGTTCTCGTTGGCTTTAATTTTAAGAGAATTAAGGAAAAGGACAAGGCAAAATAAATTAAATTACTTACAATGCTGGGAGATGATGGAACTCGTTTAAAAATAAATTTATTGAAAAAAACACATAAAATATAAGGGGGGTGTACACATATAATTCCACAAGAGTGTTTAAAAGTGAAAAAAATGTTCCACTCACAGACTCACCAGCAATTGTAAGGAGCGTAAAAACAGCTCTTTCTGTCTGCACAGGCTCGGCTGTTGAATTTTCAAGCAAATTGCTTCCAAAATACGCAGATGATGTGTAGTCCGAGCGCTGTGCAAGACAGTAAACCAGCTGTCCTCATATGCCGAGGCACACACTTGATTTTCCAAAAGATGTCGGCCAATAGCGGAATCCAGAACAGATTGTGTTGTTCTTATAGGTCTGAGAGAGCCACTGGAACGTATATTAGCGGGGACGTGTTGTGAAACCCGCGTCTCCAACCTCAGATCGGTACGTCCTATGTATGCCGCATCACAACAGCATTTAAATTTGTAAACAATGGAACTTTTTCGAAAATAGGACACCTATCTTTACTGAAGGAGGGAAACACAGGTCTAGTCTGAAAAACAACACGTAACTGGACCGCAAAATAACAGGACGAAACACATGCCGAAACTCTGTCGGCTACCAAGCCAGGGTATTTTCAGATACAAGGGACAGCGGCTAGGTCCTTCAACCTTAGGTTCTTTATAACGTTTGATCTTGCGATCAATTACCCGTTTCACCACATTAACCGGGTACCCGTTGCCTTCGAAAATCTCCTGCAAGAGAATTAATTCGCTTTCTAAACATTCAGGAGAACAAATATTCAAGGCACGGTGAACCAAGGTTTCTATCAGACCCAGTTTACAAGACTTAGGGACAAACGATTTCCAATTAGTATATAAACCTGTGAAAGTTGGTTTGCGAAAAACAGAAGTCACGAAAACACCGCCCCGCCGCTGAACAAGGACATCTAAAAATAGGAGACATCAATCCCTTTCAATCTCCATGGTAAACTGAAGGGAAGGATGTAAAGAATTTAGCTGAACTAAAAAATGTTTAGCATCAATGGCGCTGTCAAATAAAGAGACGGTATCTTCAACATATCGTTGGTATATCAAAGGTTCAGCTACCCTCTCAAATATCAGACGCTCATGAAATCCCACAAACATATTCGCAAGGACAGGACCCAAAGGACTACCCATAGCAACACCGTCCGTCTGCGCAAACATTGTCCCGTCAAAGCTAAATTCGACCCCCTCAGTTGCCAATTGCATATATTCCAGGAATAACTCCTCGGGAATTGCCGCGGCACCTAAACTCCCTCTATATAACATATCTACACAAATGATAATAGTGTCGTTTAATGGAACATTTGTGTACAAACTGACAATGTCAAAGGAGACCATAAATTTATCTCTAGATGAAAAATCTAAGTTTCTAATAAAACTAGAAAATCTGAAGGAGTCGATGACATTGTATGCAGACAGAGCAAGAGACACAGGTTGGAGAATCTCAGCCAACCACTTAGCCAACTCATGTTGTGCGGAGCCCACCATAGACAAAATAGGTTTGAGTGGGACTCCGTCTCTATGAACTTTTGAAAGGCCATACATTCTAGGGCGTTGCGAGCGCACGGGTCTGATCCTACTATAGATGTCCTTAGAAATTAATTTGTTCTTATACTTGGACAACAGCCAACGTTGAAGTTTGGCTTCTATTTTGCCGGTGTTATCGCGTACAATGTCATCGACTCCTTCAGATTTTCTAAAAAAACAATACTTGTCTCCAGTTAAAGCGAAACCAGAGATTAAAAGAAAAATGATTGGATGTAAGTCAAATCATACTCGGAAGTTTACGTGAAAAGAATAAGAAGAAATAAAAAAATAGAATAAAATAAGAAAGAATAATGAGAGGAATGTTAAAAAAGAGAGTAGATCATGCCAGAAGGTTATCGTCGAGACATTGATACGGAGGTTAGGAAAGAAAAAGAAAATAATAGAACAGAGATACGGCGAAAATGATTCAAGACTCGATCACTGAAAATGACATTTAGATTACAACAATGTTAAGAAATAAAAAAAATTCAAGTGTGTTGCAGGAAAGTAAGTGTGGGAAAAAATAGAAACAACGGCTAGACAGGGAAAGAGGTAAAGGAGAGATGATGGGGAATAAAAAAAAAATCATCCTATTCTCGTTTAGCTGGCATTTCTTTCGACGGCTGTCTGGCGGACTTTTTTCTTCTTTCTTTTCCCATCTCTCCAGTGCCTTTGCCTAAAAACATTGAGAAACACTGATTTAAATGAATAACTTCAAAGTTGAAGGTTGCGTGCATTTTAAAAAACGAATTTATGAGCTCATATCATGTCAGAGGGATTTTTTTCTTGACTGGCGTTACTAAGAATATTAACAAAATTACCCATTACTGAATAATGTTGTTGCTTAATGAGGTTCATTGGGCTAGCATATTTAAAATGATTGATAATACCTTCTCTAGAAAATGAAACGGCATTTACTAATTGGGTAAATAGTTTCAACATCCTAGCTTAATAGGAATTAATTAAACTGAAGACTAATTATTTGTAAGTGCATTTTTAACAAATCTATGGTTTTATTTCAGAACGTTTCAATGTATACCGATGAAATATTTTGCTAAGTGTGCTGTGATATTTCAATTTGCTTTCAAGTTTGCTGTTGCTAAAAATGTTTGAGAAATTCTGATTTGGATATTAACAACAAATTATGGAGAAAAACGTTAAGTTTATTATAGCATCAAAAAATTGCTCAGTATACGTATGGTTAGTTAATAGTCATCATCTTTAATACGCTACCTAGATAGCTCGGGACTTGTTTGATTCAGACATCTCCAATATGTAATATCTCATCTTGGGCTGTCTCTTTTGCAGACACAAAAATATTCTGTCTTCTTACAGTTACAGTAGGATGTGCGTCGTGGTGCAGTGGATATCGGTTTGGAACGATAAATCGGGGAGCCGAGTTCAAATTCCAGTTGAATTCCCTGCATTCACTTACGCGCATATAACCTAGGGAAAGATATTAATCCTTCTCTTCCCTCCAGTTATGGGTTAAATAACAGGACAGATTGGGTCCTATAGCCTAGGCTGGCAAACGGTATACCGCAGAAAGTAATGTGGGATAATCTTCTGCCTAGTCTGACATGTCTCTTTCGAGACGTGATCGCAAAAGTGTGTATCAGGTATGACACTTGACTGACAGGTAATCATATTTTTATCCGTTTTCTTTTAAGGAAACATCCAGCATCTATTGCCTGGGTTGCTAATATTATTCTCGATTAAAATTCATAACGATTTTTTTATTAAAATCTTTTTTTTTTTTCGCAAGTCTAGTAACTCTTACCAACCTTTAAACAGTGGTGATGGTGGCGGGGGGGTCTTCTGAAACTTTTCTTTGATGTGATGTGGAATGACAAAATCATAATTATTATTATTTTCTCTTCAAAATACAACTGCTATTTCATTTAGTTGTTGCTACAGTTGAACGTCTTCTCGTGATGTAGTTTCTGTTGTTTGATACATTTTTGTGATTGTATCCATTAGGCTTGAGGAATGATAGTTCTCACTAAGACCTACATACTTCATTCACTCGAATCTATATTTGATTTGAGAAAGTGATTTTATAAATCGGCAGTCTAGATATTTTTGAAGAATTCCAATTCATGCATAGCATCTAAACGAATATCTTGATCTGATGAATTACGAACATAACTCGACTTTTAGGTGAATGTTTCGCTTTGGTAACAAGAAAACCATCCTGCTCGTTTTCCTCGTCTGTGGACAAGTATTAAGTTATTCAACGAAATGGGCACCTAGTTTAGCCATATGTTAAAAAAAACATAAATCCGTTTAGTCACAACACGGTGAAAAATATATGCTCCATGGTGTGTCTACGATGATAGCTGTAGAAATTATCGAGTATTCATATAAGGCCATTTCAATCAACGAAGAATACTTGAAGCAACTGAAATGTGGTTATACAGAAGAATGCTGCGAATATCATGGATCGAGCATGTGAGCAGTGATGAGGTTTTGGAAATGATGGAAACAAAAAGGAAATTAATACTGAACATCAGGAAGAGACAGCTGATGTTCCTGGGACATGCAATGAGGAAAGAGGGCTTGGAGAATCTGATATTAACAGGTCAGATAGAGGGAAAAGGAGACAGGGGAAAGCAACGGGTAACATATTTGAAGGACCTAATCAGGTGGATGATGGAACGAGGGTTGCATGGTGTAACAGAAGGCGTGCTAAGAGCCACCGGGGATAGGAAGACATGAAAAGCCATGATCTCTTACGTCCTAAAGGGACAGGGTACATAGAAGAAGAAGGACAATTGCATTGTTCTTGGACATCCAGAGTTGTCCAAACTCTCAACATAATAATATTTGTTATCCTGATTAATGCGTAAACCGTTAGCAGGTATGTACTATAATAAATGAGTGTACCCCTGCCGTCAAAAATGATGGTAAATATTTAAGAGTATTATATTTGATGGCAAATATTTAAGAGGATTGTCTATATATATATATATATATATATAGTGTATGGGTAGGTATTAGAAGGCTATCACAATGCGTTTAGTATAAGAAAAGAAAGTAAAGAAACTTTATTTCGAAATCGGAAACTCATCTTCAGAATGAGAAGAGAGCTTGTTTTCAAGTAGTCCACTGCTGAACCGTGCTTTGAAACCCATACACCTTATATACACAATGCCTCAAGCAAATTACAAAACCCTCATATATATATATATATATATATATATATGAGTTATATATATATATATATATATATATACAGAGAGAGAGAGAGAGAGAGAGAGAGAGATAGAGATATGGTTCTGTTAACATTTCGGTCGCTCACGCGGTGTGACATCATAGAACCGCATTACAAATTTACGAACGGCGTCTGCTATTCGGTAACTTATCGTTGCATAACAATGTTTATGTCAACAAAAGATAAAATCATCTTTGGTAGTGGATGTCTTTATGTTAACTGTAATAACCCATAGATGGGGAGGAATGTGGATTCTTATCTTCCCTAAGTATATTTTGACGTAACTGAATATAACGGACCCAAAAAGAATTGGAATTCGGCTCTCCAGTTAACAATTTCGAGTCATTATCTAATACACCATCAGCACCTGGTTTTTCTAAGTGGTCCTCCATTTAAGTACTGACCAGGGTCGACGTTGCTTAACTTCAGTGATCATACGGGGACCGGCATTTCCGTAAGAAATTGCCGTTTCCTTATGAGGAAATATTAAGCTTTTAGTTATCAAGCAACTAGCTACACTTTTCTTCACTACCCGAATAATGATCATATTATGCTCTATTATTATTTTATATTTCTACTAGCAGTATAGCCCGGCGTTGCTCGGGTGTAATGAAAGCTTTAAAACTAATCCATGGCCCTGGAGCCCAGACACTGTGGACGTTGGCACGAAAAACTAAAATCAATAGTTGTTTTCCAGTGAAAGTGAAACCGTAGACTGAAAGAAAAATGAATGGATGTAAGTCAAATTTTGATTTTATATCGATATCAAATACGTTTTTCCGTCGTAAACTGAATTTTAAAAGCTAAATAAGTCCTCTGGATAAATGGTACTATAGCTAAGACTAAGAACTACAATTATACCGACTTAGAGCAAAACCGAAAGCAAAGACCAAAATAAAACGGCTGAAAACCTGATTTTGATCAGACCGAATAGGATATCGGAGTATCGATTTCTAATATCGGAGTCAAATAAGTCAGTCATTCAAGGATAAATTAACCTAAGTAGTTCTATGAAAACTTATCGTAACCATCGAGAATAATTTTGGAGAAAATGAGCCATATTGATGGCTTAATATTGGTTTTTGATAAGATTCGATAGAATATCGGAGTATCGATTTCCGATATCGGAGAACATTAGTTGTCTGAGAATATCTACTAATGTTTCAGATTTAAAAAAATATAATTTTACCAAGTTAGAGCAAATTCTGTCGCAAGAACCACGAGAAAATGGCTGAAATCCTAATTTTCATCAAACCTGATCGGATATCGGGGTATCGATTTTTAATATCGGGAGTGATTTGGAAAAAATAAATGACCCATGACCTGACTGTAAACCTAAAGAACATTTGTGTGAAGGTTGGTGAGAATCGGATAAAAAATGTGGATTTGCATGAAGGACATACAGACACACAGACAGATACACACACACACACACACACACACACACACACACACACACACAAACATCTTGCTTTATAAAGGACATACAGACACACAGACAGATAGACAGATACACACACAAACATCTTGCTTTATATATATATATATATATATATATATATATATATATATATATCTGTCGTACACAGAATGGGGAATTACTTTCCTAAAACTTGCTTTAATCAGTTGCACATTTTAACAGCATCTACAGGACAATTGCCTAACAACATGACAAATGCTAATAGAATTACTTGAACTGGAAATAATGCCGAAGTAACTTCCGTACAAGATGCATATTGTAATTAGTTATTAAGGATATCAACAATACGATGCTTAATTTTATGCAGATTTACGCACCTAAACAGATGGGTGGTGTACTGTGGAATCTAATACGATTAAAAACCAATCTTGATAGTTTATTAATCTTTCAGTATGGTAATCGGCTATCTACCACAATGTAGTAGGCCTGACTCCATAGTTATGTATTCACTAGCAGTATAGACCGGCGTTGCGCGGGTGTAATGAAAGCTTTAAAACTAATCCATGGTCCTGGAGCTCAAACTCTTTGGACGTTGGCACGAAAGACTAAAAAGCAATAGCTGTTTCCAGTTAAAGCGAAACCGTAGACTGACAGAAAAATGAATGGATGTAAGTCAAGTTTTGATTTCCTGGTATCGATATCAAATAAGTTATATATATATATATATTATAGATTTTCTGCACTATTGTAAGAACTGCAACCTTGAAATTTCTGAATATCGTTTCGTATGTCTTTTCTATGAGTGTATTAAATTTGATTAAAATCGGACCACTGCTTCTATAACCCGATTTTTTTGTACTATTAGCGTCTGCGAGTGTTCTTAGCTAGGTATTGTGTCGAAGTACCCCTGATAAATATCGAAAATCGATAATCGAAAAAATCGGCTTATAGAAGGAGTGGTCCGATTTTAATCAAGTTTGATACATTCATAGACAAAGACATAAAAAACGATATTCAGAAGTTTCAAGGTTGCAGTTCTTACAATAGTGCTGAAAATCGATAATATATATATATATAAAAGGCAAGATGTTTGCGTGTGTCTGTTTATCTGTCTGTATGTCTGTATTTTTTCATCCCTTTTATTTTAGTTTTTGCTTCGGGTTTGGCTCTAAGTAGGTATCATTGTAGTTCTTAGTCTCAGCCATGATACCATTTACTCAGAGGACATATTTAAACTTCAAAATTCAGCTTACGAAAAAAAAACTTATTTGATATCGATACCAGGAAATCAAAATTTGACTTACATCCAATCATTTTTCTTTCAGTCTACGCTTTCGCTTTAACAACTATTGCTTTTTAGTCTTTCATGCCAATGTCTGAGCTCCAGAACCAGGGATTAGTTTTAAAGCTTTCATTATAGTCGGGCAACGCCGGGCTATGCTACTAGTATATATATAAATATATTTAGATATATTTAGAAATCATTATATATATATATATATATATATATATATATATTCCTATGTCTCTATGTTTATGCATGTCGTTCGGCAAATTACCGTTGACCCTGTTGAGTGATGCGTAAACTATTAGCACAGGACACCGACTTCGTGGAACTTGTATAACTCTTCGGGCCATAAGAGATTGCGTTCGGGCGGAAAGGAAAAAAACGTGACTGAAATATTTGCGCCATGTTCCCACAGACTTGAGAATCAACCAATCGCTTGTTCCAACTGAACAATTTTTGGCTAACAATAAGGTAGGTACGTAAGGCATGGTATAAAAGAGAGTCACTGCCAATCATTTGTCTACATTCTTCTTTTTGTACTTTCTGTCTCTGTCTCCTGCTCTGTCTCTCTGTGTGTCTCTTTTTCTCTGTATCTGTCTCTCTCTCAGTCTCTGTATCTGTCTCTCTCTATGTCTCTCTTTCTGCCTCTGTCTCTTTGTCTCTATATGTCTCTCTCTGTCTCTCACTGTCTCTTTCTCTCTCTGCCTCTCTCTCTGTCTCTCTGTCTTTCTCTATCTCTCTCTGTCTCTGTCTGTTTGTCTCTCTTTGTCTCTGTCTCTGTCTCTCTCTGTTTATGTTAACCGTTCACTCCGGCACACAAACAGAATTCTCTTACAGGAAGTTAAAAATGGATGCATGCATATATATATTTTTGTACTTTCTGTCTCTGTGTCTGTCTCCTGCTCTGTCTCTCTGTGTGTCTCTTTTTCTCTGTATCTGTCTCTCTCTCAGTCTCTGTATCTGTCTCTCTCTATGTCTCTCTTTCTGCCTCTGTCTCTTTGTCTCTATATGTCTCTCTCTGTCTCTCACTGTCTCTTTCTCTCTCTGCCTCTCTCTCTCTGTCTCTCTGTCTCTCTCTCTCTCTCTCTGTTTATGTTAACCGTTCACTCCGGCACACAAACAGAATTCTCTTACAGGAAGTTAAAAATGGATGCATGCATATATATATATATGTTATCCCCAATGAGAATCATTCACTCAGTTTGCTTTAATCATTATATTGACAAACAGTGTTCTAGAAAATCTATTAAAGTTAATTACTGTATGAGGATGTGCATTGTGTTGCAATGGATATAGACTCGGAACGACAAATCGGGGAACCGAGTTCGAATTCTAGTTGAATTCCTCGCATTCACTTACGCACAAATACACTTGGGAAAGGTATTAATCCGTCTCTTTCCTCCAGTTAAGGGTTAAATAATAGAACAGATTAGGTTCTGTACCCTTGGCTGGAAGCCATTATACCACAGAAAGCAATGGCAACCTAATGCGGAATAATCTTCTGCATAGTCAGTCATGTCTCTTTCGAGACATGATCACCCAATGCGTGTATCACGTATGACACTTAACTGGCTGACTGACTGTATGAGGTTTTTCACACATGTAGATCCCTACTAGGATCAACGTTTCTCCGTTTCTATTAGTCAGTAACATTAGATTAACAGCATTCTAGGAAAATACTAAAGCTAATTACTGCATGTTTTTCGCATTTACGGATTCACCAATGAAGGTCAATGTCTAGTCAGTAACAATAGTTTTACTAACAGTTTTCTGGAAGATATAGTAAAGTTAATTGCCGTATGAGTTTTTCCTATATATTCCATCCCCAACGAGGATCGAAATCTCGCCATTTGTATTTGTTAGCAACATCAGATTAACAAACATCGTTCTACAAAAAATACTAAGTTAATTACCGTATGAGGTTTTTTACACATATATTATCTCTAATGAGGATCGAAATCATGTTATTTTCAAGACACAAAGGCTTTATATTTTTCATCAAAACGTAAGTTTGGGTTCCTTAATCTAAAATAAAATATCAGTTATTCAGTTAAGTACCATACGTGTTGCACGCTTGGGCGATCATGTCTCTTTCGAGATTGGGCAGAAAATTTTCCCGCAGTATGTTGCCATTCTTTTATGCGGTAAACTAGTTGCCAAACAAGACACAAAACCCAATTATTTAACCTATACCTGGAAGGAAGAGACAGATGAATAACTTTCCCAAGGGCATTTTTGCGTATGTGAATGCAAGGAATTCAAGTGTAATTCGAACTTGGCCCCCACCACACGATTCCTTGTTCCGAGCTTGTTAACTGAGCAGGTTAATGCCAACTCGGAAGTGAGGATACTTATATGATTCTCTCACCCGGCAGGGCTGATTTACCATTAAGTCCGGGTTTTTTCCTGTTTATGTTGAGCACAACAACGATTGCGCTAAATATTTCACAACTCAGCTCAACACTATATATATATATATTTATATATATATATATAATCGTGTCACCTCAAGCTACGCATTCCACTGCCACTATAGCGCAGGGGGTTACACAGAGGGATTGGGTATAGGAAATGTAAGAAGGAGGGTGATAGACGACTTAGGATGTACATAGGGAGAGAGTTGTAGAGAGTGGGTGTGAGTTAGTGTGTTAGGAGGTGTCTAGTGACCTTACATTTAAACTCCTGGAGGTTGTAGCTGTCGGTGAAGCAAGCATGCGGTAGGGAATTCCACAGGCGGGAAGTGCGAGGAAAGAAGCTGTTGGAGTAGAAATTGCGGTTACATTTCATCGGTTTCACTGTAAAAGGGTGGGACCTAGTTGCCAATCTAGTATCTCGTGCAAATTCACAACTGGGGGTGCAGAAGCCATGAAAGTATTTATAGAAGAAGCACGGGGAAGCCACGTCACGCCGGTGAGAGAGATACTGCAGGCGGTCATCGAAGTCGGTATCAATCACATTACAGATTCTTCGCTGTATTTTGTCAAGAACCCCGAGGAGAATAGAAGGGTCACCCGACCAGATGTGATAGCAGTACTCCATACACGGACGGATGGTGGATTTATATAATTGCATGATAGATTCAGGCGGAAAGACTTTCCGGGCCCTGCACAGAGAGCCGATTTTCTTAGCTACGGATTTAGCAATGGATTTGACTTAGTCATTCCACTTGAGGCCCTCTGAGAGTGTCAGGCCAAGCAGGCGTAGTGATTTACTCTCTGGGAGACAAGCTTATCCCATCCTAATGGGAGGGAGGTGCGGTTATCTGTGGTGGTTAATTGACAGGAGCTCCGTTTTGGAAGAATTGAATTTTACGAGCCATTTCCTACCCTAATCCACCACGGATTGGAGGTCCTTCTCAAGCTCAGCAGCGAGGTTTGCCTTGTCAGCAACACCAGTTTTTTGATCGAGGCGAGAGTAAACTGTGGTATCATCGGCGTACATGCCTCCTTGTGATCTTATGGTATTGAGGAGATCATTGATATAGATTAGAAAGAGCGTAGGACCTAGGATAGAGCCTTGGGGTACACCCGCGTTTGTAGGGTAGTTCAGGGAGGTATGTCCGTTTAATACCACCTTCAGTGTGCGGTTAGAGAGGAATGACCGGATTAAGTTCAATTATGCCATAGCTTCGCAGTTTCCGTAGAAGGCAGGCATGCCATACTATGTCGAATGCTTTAGAGATATCCAAGGCGACGGTTCGGGCTTCACCATTATAAATCCGAAAGAAACGGCTTGATGGGGGGTAAATCCAGAAACTGTTTGGAAGAGTAAATCCGAGCGGATCCTAATAATATTAAATATTAAACTAATCCAGCCAAAGAGCTGAATACAATAAAATTTATTTATTTACTGTGAAATATTTATTACATACAAAAATTTAAATTTTCCAAAATCGGTTGGATGTTATATATATATATATATATATATATATATATATATATAATTCCCAGCTATCAAGTACGTTAAGTACATTAATTATTGTCTTAGTAATCCATCTCTGAAGATGATCTTGGATGAGATTGAAAGTACTCTGAAAATTAAAAGGAATGCGAAAAACTGAAGTACTTTTCTTAACGAGATAAATGAAAACATTAAGAAATTGATCGGTGAAATATTTCTAAAATATACACATATATTGATATGTTCAAACCTATACAGCTCAATTACGTCAATAAATTAAACATGCTGGTTGGTTATGTATATTTTTCTTCTGTTTATCGGTTTATCCATCTGTAAGTGTTTTAGTACCGAAATCTAAATATTTTGTACGAAATTTTATTGTTATTTTAGATAATAATTGGTTTAGTGACACAAGTCTTACGAATCAACCTTTAATTGAGGGTGGGGGAAGAAAGGTGGGGTTCATACATTCACAAAAGGTATTGCGCGTAGAAGAATGTATCAAACCTAAGTTGATATGGAACTGGAACTGGAACTCGTCTCTGCGATTAACAATTCTGTTCCATTATCCATTATCCCACCCTACAGCAGTTTGTAATCACAGACGGTCAACCATTTAGGCAATGACCTGGCTCCAAGTTGCTTAACTTCGGTGATCTTACGGGAAACTGTGTTTCCATGAGATGCCACCGTAAACCGAAATAGCCGGTGTTAAATCGCCACACCAAACATGGTCATGGGGTGAACGATACTGTTCTTTTATATTAATGTTGACCAAACACTTCAATAGCAAGTAAACAATACCGCAAAATACATTGGAAAATAAAATGGCCTTCCGTCTGGCATTTTCTTTGAGAAGATAAAGTATTAGTGCTTTCAACCTGTTAAATAACGATATACATTTCTAACAACTACTGGTAATACTAGTACCGCTATACTATTCGTAATAGCAATAATTATTTCTCCTTACCCACCAACAGCAATATTGATAAGAGACCAGATACTGTCATAAAATGTTTATTTTAAAATCATAAACGGTTTCTTATCAAAACGTTCATATAAAGAAAAAGAGGAAAAAAATCAATTTGATACAATCTCCAAATATGACATCGTGGAAGAAGAAATTATCACAATGTGGTATTAGAAAACTAGCATTATTCCAGAAATTGCCGGACAGCGATGAAAAATTCAGCGTAATATTGATACACACATTAAATTATCCTGCAAAACAGTTTTATAAGAAATTCAAAAGATTTTGCGAGTGAATACGAGAATGGACTGAAAAGTACATAGTCTGACTATGAGGGACGGATAAAAGAGCTGCTAGAATTTGCATGCATTAATTTAAAATTTTCTTATTAATAACTATCACTGACGATTCTACGGGGGAGTTGAAGGGGACCAGGCTCCCGCCCCGAATTTTGGCTGGCTCTTAGTTAGCTTATCGACACTTTTATAAACTTCAGAAATTTATGAAACTGATCAGTCTCTGATTTTGACAAGATTTGATCTTCAGCACATTTCCATCTGCGTTTTCTTTTTCGTTTAGCTTTTTCAGGATACATACAGAGACCAGTTTGAAAGAAAAACAAACAGATGTAGATAAAAACAGACATGCTGTTAAAGGAGATAAAGAAACGTAATAGTCATATTTTCATAACCCGAATAATAATAAATAATAACCTTTTCCGTTACACCTGATGGTTTGTAGGGCAGCGTTTTTGCTGTTTCCGTAACAAACTGTTTTTTTATGGGGCAGGGTGGTTAGCCCAGCGCCCAACCCCTGGAGGAAGGTGATTTTCTACGCGTTGCTTAGGCAGTACCCAGGGCTGAAAATGGGCGTTACCCACTGAGGATCGAACTCACTTTTAATGATTGTAGCGAGACGAGCTTGCTAACCATTACACCAGGTGCCTTCATATCTGAAGGAAGACATTAATTAGAAATAATGTCATCAACTTGATATGTAGATACATCGGCAGTCAGGAATTTACGGCCGAGAGTTGCCTATTCCCCATAAAAATCTTGGCCTGTAAGTTTTCCCCAAAGCGCCAGTGATAACTACATTATTTCATTCCAAGTAAACTTATTTTTGTTATAACTCGTTTTCTAGCGGTTGTCATATCAAATCATGCTGAAGCTACTCGCCGAGGCGTCTGTTAGAAAAAACAACAACAAAAACAAACTAGAATGACTCTAGTCTTATAAAAATATAAGAATGTGGCACAAGGCCAACAGGTCTTCTTCTTTCTTACAATTAAACTTAGTCACAATAACAGACCCAAATATATCACATTATTCCTTGCACCAAAACAACACATTCTTACGTATAATTCTTTCTACTTCTACCAGGCTTACGGCCTATCACGTTTTAATACCCCGGGTCTCGCTCGATCACCGAAGTTAAGCAACGTTGAGCCTGCTCTGTGCTTAGATGGGTGAACGCTTGGGAATACCAGGTGCTGTAAGCGTATAGTGACAGATGGGCGTTGTGGTGCAGTGGATATCGGCTCGGAAAGAGAAATCGGTGAGCCGAGTTAGAATTCCAGTTGAATACCTTGCATTCACTTAAGCACTGATACTCTTGGGAAAGTATTAATCCGTCCCTTCCCTCCACTTATGGGTTAAATAACAAGGGTAGGACTTGAGGACCCTGCCCTTAAAAACAAATCCCAATGTATCTTCAAAAACAATAAAGCTAAATGAAACAAATCAAAAACAGTTTTCAGCATTAAAATGACTTAATGAAGGTCGATATGCTGGTTAAATAAACTAACCAGACTACCTCAGAATCTCTATGAAGTTTTAAGTATTTCTCATATGTAAGTTATTTGTCCATGGTCAAAAAGGCTGTGAAACAACAATTTGAAAATCAAAAGCCTAACATTTATTTATAATGTGATAAACTATTTATAAGTAAATAAAATAATGTGAGTAATAAAACGCCACACTATATGTAATTGTGGCAGAAACATCAGTTAACTGGACGAAATCAACGCGGGACTTAAAAATTATGACACATTCATTTGTCCAGCGACTCAAACAACCAATTATCTAAGAAATAAGAAAAAGACATCCGAAACAAAAAGGGTATGTGACTGAGAGAAATTAAACTGAAATTCGAACTCGCCCCCCACCACCCGATTTCTTGTTCGGAGCTTGTTAACTGAGCAGGTTAATGCCAACTCGAAAGTTTTGTGAAGACACTGATATGATGCTCTCACTCGTCAGGGCTGATTTGCCGTTAAGTCTCGGTTTTTTGTTGTATATAACGATAGCGCTAAATATTATCACAATTCAACACTACACACACACACACACACACACACACACACACACACATACACATATATATATATATATATATATATATATATATTATAAATCCGAAAGAAAAGGCTTGGGAGAGTAAATCCGAGCGGCTCCTAATAATATTAAATATTAATCTGACCCAGCCAGAGAGCTGAATGTAATAAAATTTATTTATTTACAGAGTCAATATTTGTTACATGCACAAATTCAAATGTTCGAATATCGATTGGATATAATATAATAAAATATTCATAAGAAAGTAAATAAAATAATGTTAGTAATAAAACGCTACACTATCTGTAATTGTGGAAGAAACATCAATTAACTGGACGAAATCAACGCGGGACTTAACAAGCGGAAATAAAAAAAAAAGGTGTCACGCATCCAACAGAGAACTATCATCTCTGGAGCCCTACTGGAGGACCCGAGAGAGAAAAAACGAAATCAAATTTTGGCAGGAAACACAAAGCGAGAAATGAACGTAGCTAAGTAAGTTTTTTTTTTTTTAAGAATAATAATAAAAACAATAAACAACGGTAAACTAAACTAATTTTAGACTGGTTACCAATATTCAGATTGGTTGCGGATGTGCAGTGTGGTGCAATGGGTATCGACTCGGAAAGAGTAATCGGGTAGCCGAGTTCAAATTCCAGTTGAGTTTCTTACATTCACTTACTTGCGAAAGGTATTAATCCGTCTCCTCCCTTTAGTTATGGGTTAAATAACAGGACAGATTGGGTTCTACATCCTTGGATGGCAACAGTCTACCGCAGAAAGTAATGGCAACCTACTCCGGGATAATTTTCTCCCCATTCAGTCATATCTCTTTCGGGACATGATCGCCCAAAGCGTGTATCACGTATGGCACTTAACTGACTGATTGATTGTATATAATGGTTAGAATCATGAGTAAGGCTTCCACTGGGCATAAACTGGGGGATCGGTTTTCTATTGTTATGAAGTAATAAACTGATCTCCGACTAATTACTACTTAATAATATAATACATCTCTTCCCTTTGTAGCTAAGATTTCAGTGACAGGACAGATGGGGTTCTATAGCCTTGGCTGGCAATCAATCTACCGAAGAAAGTTATATCAATCTACTGAGGGATAATCTTCCGCCCACTCAATCATGTCTCTTATGGGACACGATCACCCAAGCGTGTATCACATATGGCACTTAACTGACTGGCCAATATTCAATCAAAGAGCAATATTTTAATGCTTCACCAACATGAAAATACAACTCTAAATCGACTCCATTAACTCGGCACAGACATGATAATTCTGATAGAGTGAACGGTCTAAAAGAATACAATTTTTCAGCATTTGTCAACGGCGGTGCCACATTGCTATAGACAGAACTGGCCTAAAGGACATAAAATCTTCTGAGCAGTATGTGAACCGTTGTGCTTTTAACAAAACTGCCCCATGATATTACGTCACTGCACCGAAAGATGTAATCTTCTGTCTCAACCGTCTCATTACAGCGAACCCAATTTGGTGAATTTTTCTAGCCCGTTGAAAAAAAGTATTTTACCGACCAGAGGACCTGTCGAATCAACAGCCAGGTGAGTGATACCTCATCCTTTCAACCCAAGCGCCTAAGGCCATATATAGCGAGCCTTGTGTTTCTTAAGACAGAGATGCATTATCACATCATCCTTAACGGCCTTCGTCAATAAGACGTGACATAAGATCTTGCAGAACAACGAATGAACGTTAGAGAGGCCATCGGTCACCCGTAAAATGTACTAAAGAGCAATCTGACATTCACAGTAGTAGGAGAACTCAGCTCGAATAAACGGGGGGAATCCTATTTGCACGAGTGCAAACATTTAAATGATAGGTGCGTCTTCTTTTTTGAATTCGACCTCACCATCCGATTGCTAACACATTCGATGGAAGAACAAAGCGTATGTTGACAATACTCAAGTCGAGGCAAAGACAGAATGCATTCAGAAGTTCTGAGGTTACAGATCTTCCAAACTACGTCGTGGGCCTTACCTACTCGTAAAAAAAGAAATCGAGAACCTTACTAATGTCAATAGTATGGTACACAGAAGTGGAATTACGGAGAATCAGTAAAGGAGAATTGGATAGATGTGCATGATACATACTTTAAGGAGGAATTATTCTAGAACCCCACAAGAACTGCGTCCTGGGAATTCTCTAGTATTTCTGATCAATACTTTTCATAGAAAAGATCAGGGACGAAACAGATGTCGACCGGCCCATTCGTCCAGAAGAAATGCCCGAGAAGAGAAAGTTCATTCCACGCACCCAATTGCAATACCGTCTGATTTTGGCTCCGTCATCATCTCATAACCTCTAGACATCTGCTGACGTCGTCAATCACATCACTGCCCGTCACAAGAACCGAAACGTCATCAGCAAAATCGTGGTTAGCTGTCCCAAGTGGGAAAATTCCGCGTAGACGTGGATTCGTTGTTAACTTGCAAATGAGCGGCTCTAATGCACGAGCGTCAATCAAAAGTGAATGCCGATAACCTTGAGAGATGGAGTGAGGTAATACTAGAGGTTTCTATCGAACCGCATTTACTTCCACCAGAAATTGGGTCCAGGTTCGAAAGTACAGCCCAAACCAAGCGGCTGATTGGACGATCTCCAGAAATCAATAGTCAACCATACAAAATGCCTTAAACTAATCTAAATTGCTCAGCGTAGGTTCACTGTCGACTTACTAGACGATGAAGCACATCATATGAAAGATATTTTTTAACACAAAATCCCGCGCTTCCCGCCTGTGGAATTCTCTTCCACATGTCTGCTTTCCTGGCAGCTACAATCTCCAGGAGTTTAAATGTCAGGTCAATAGACACCTCCTATCACACTAACTTGCACCTATTCTCCCAACACTCTCACCATCTACCCAACCCTCATTCTCGGTATCCTTAACCCGCCTTTCACCCTCCTTCTGACATTTCCTATATGTAACCATCCTTTCTCACCACTTTCCCCTCTATGTGACCCCCTGCGCAATCGTGGCAATGAAATGCCTTGCTCGGGCGTAGGTTCACTGTCGACTTGATAGACAATGAAGCACATCATATGAAGGATATTTTTTAACACAAAATCCCGCGCTTCCCGCCTGTGGAATTCCCTTCCACATGTCTGCTTTCCCGGCAGCTACAATCTCCAGGAGTTTAAATGTAAGGTCAATAGACACCTCCTATCACACTAACTTGCACCTATTCTTTTAACACTCTCACCATCTACCCAACCCTCATTCTCGGTATCCTTAACCCGCCTTTCACCCCCCTTCTGACATTTCCTATATCTAACCATCCTTTCTCACCATCCTTGCTCAGGGTTAAACGATTATAAAAAAATCAGTTTAGAGCCAATCAGATTAGAAAAAACAGCCTGTAAACGGCTGGTTAAGATATTGGGTAAAGATTTTTAACTTTGTGTTATGTACACCATCCCCACTGTTCTTGTCTTTGCGTAGCAACTTTTTTTTTTTTTTATAAGCGTTTCCCCCCGAGCAAGGCATGTCACTGCCACTACTGTGCAGGGGGCTACATAGAGTGGAGAAAGGCTGATTAAATATAGGAAATAACAGAGGGTGGGTGATAGGCGGGTGAGGATACCGAGAATGAGGGTTGGGTAGATGAGAGTGTTGTGAGAATAGTTGGGAGTTAGTGTGATAGGAGGTGTCTATAGACCATACATTTAAACACCTGGAGATTGTAACTGTCGGGAAAGCAGACTTGTGGAAGGGAGTTCCACAGGCGGGAAGCGCGAGAAAAGAAGCTGTTGGAGTAGAATTTACGGTTACATCTTATTTGTTTAACTGTAAAAGGGTGGGACCTAGTTGCTAATCTAGTATCTCGTGTAAATTCGTGCTTAGGCGGCACCAGTGATCTAAGCTCATCGGAGCAGAAGCCATGAAAGTACTTGTAGAAGAGGCACAGGGAAGCTACATCACATTTCTGTGAAATTTCACTCACTAAATAAAGATGCGTTCAATTTCAAGTAGCTAGCCATTTCAACATTAGGCCAATGTAAGTTTACCAGGTAAGCTTATGATTCGCGTCAGCTATTGCATGGGAACATGGGCAATCTCAGAGTCCTACATTGACTCTTTTAACTATGACTCGGTCAATAAGCTCTAACGGATGAGTTGCATTTCTTCATCTAATTCCACGCGTGCATACCACATACATTCATCTCGAAACGTTCAAGATAACGATTGACTCTCTTCTTACAACACTCTGACAGTTTGAGTAAGGCCACTAAAGTAGAACGAAAGTCAAGTTAAGTGCTGTATATAGGAAGAGTAGCGGGAGCATTCAAGCATATTATTTTTTAATCTTATAAGCCAGCGAGTGAAGCACTAGGAAATGTCATCGTTGGCCTACTCTATCATGCCCCATATTTGCTGCGCACCCGAGCCAGATCGAACAACTGTCAATATCTTTTTAGCTTTTGGTAAATCTTCCAGATTTTCAATTTCTTCTTCATTTATAGACTTCATCTTGAGTAGATTTTAAAACTTTTTCGAATGGCTCACAGCCTTTTCACTTTATTCTTTGGATACGCTGAAGACGCCTTCTCCTGGGTCATGAGCGCAGATGGAGCGGAATGTACTGGTGAAAATCGAATTGCTTTCTTTTTTAGTGCAGTTATTTTTATGAGGTTGGGGTCAATGACAGCATAATTTGTTTTAATGATGGGGAAGACGATGCAGGAGACAAGCGGCCCAGATCCCCCACTATCTTTAGGGACTTGCATCGCATTGCGTTTATATACGTATATTCCGCAACTGCTGAAGCTTTTCCCAGTTGGGTTGATTTTTGTGTGTGTTTATTTTTTTTTTTTTTTTACAGTCATTGTTGTTGCTGCAAAATACAACACAGGAGTGTTCTCTTAGCGCTGATAGAAAGAGTGGGGATGTTGGTGACTATTGCCCTGTGACCTTCAGAGAACTCAGGCCCCGCTGTTTGGCTCTTCCATTCGTCCCTACCAGCAACACTCCGTTCTTCTTTTTTTTCTTTTCCTTCTGGAACATGTGGAAGACGTCGATTTTGGCGGAATGTTAGACGAGACCCACGTTGAGTTTGTTTCCGCCGGTCTGTATTGCTAGCACACAGGCACCATAGACCTATTAGTATTGCCTGCACGTGAAAATCTAGAGGGTGTTTTCCTAGACAGGACGAGGAAATGTGACAAGTCTCTCATACTTCCGATAAGTTGGTTTTCAGCCAGTCCTGATGACCGACATTTTCAGGTCGTAAAAGTCCAAACAGCTGGTGACGGAATCGAAGACCAAAACATTATATTGACGCTCCAACTATTGTTCAGTTATTTTCAGAGGTGGACCTAGTATTTGGCCAAACAGACTGAAATAGGCAAGTAGGTGCTCACTTATTTTGAGAAAGGACCTCGTAAAGTATCAGATTGGTCTTGTTCTGAAAACTTTTTTAATTTCACCTCATGTTATGCAGTTTTACTGCCACTGGTTTTCAGGTGGTTACATTAGGTGTAAGTTATGAGAAAGAAAAACAAGTTATAGCGGGTGTCAGTGAATGGGTAAGAAAAGGATGCGAAAAAGGGTGTGATGAGAGTAGAGTAGATATCCAGGGCAACAGCTCGAGCTTCGTGAGAGTCTGGTTTATATACTCAGTGATGGCCGTTAGCATATCAGCAGTAGACTTGGTGAAGCTCAAACCATACTGTTTTTCAGAGAAGAGACTGTGGGCTGTAAGATGTTAAACCACCTCGGCGTTGATATTGGCTGATAGTGCGATAATTAGAGATGTCGGATAGTTCTCCAGATTTCTTAAATATAGGAGCTACAGAGGAGGACTTCTATTAGGCTGGAAAGCAAGAAGCAGAGAAGCAGTAGTTATAGAGTTTAGAGAGGACAAAGGAGAGTTCAGGGAGACATTTCTTCAGGACAATGATTGGGATTCCGTCAGCTCCGCTCGCTTTATGAATAAGAGAACATCAGGAAAAGGATGCGATTCAGAGAGATAAAAAATGACAGTTGACTTAAGTATAAATTATTAGTGATTGTAGATGTCGGGGAAGCAAGTATACGGAAGGGAATTTCACAGGCGGGAAGTGCGAGAAAAGAAGATGGAAGAGTTGAAGTTGCGTTTGCATTTTATTTGTTTCACTGTAAAAGGGTGGGACCTAGTTGCTAGTCTAGTAGCTTGAGTAAATTCATTCAGATGGAGCACCAGGGAACTAAGTTCGTCGGAGCAGAAGCCGGGAAAGTATTTGTAGAAGAGACACAGGGAAGCCACATTGTGCCGGTGAGAAAGTGACTGTATCTGATCTCCAAAGTCGGAATTGAGCACATTGTAGTTTCTCCATTGGATTTTGTCAAGGACCCTAACGTGAATAGCAGGGCCACCCGACCAGATGTGGCAGCAATATTCAATACACGGACGGATGGTAGATTTATATATGTGCAGGATATTTTCGGGCGGGAAAAACTTCCTTGACTTACACAGTAAACCGACCTTCCTAGCAGCAGATCTAGCTATGGATTCGATGTAATCATTCCACTTGAAGCCTGTTCAGAAAGTTAAGACGAGGAGGCGCAGTGTTTTGATTTCAGGGAGACTAATCTGATCCATGCTAATGTGGGATAGAAGCGATTGTTTGTAGTGGTTAATAGCAGCTTCGTTTTGAAATCATTAAAATTCACGAGCCATTTTTTACTCCAATCCCCACAGATTGGAGGTCCTTTTGAAGATCAACAGCTAGGTTCGTTTTGTCAGCCTTAGCCGATTTCTGATCGAGGCGAGAGTAAACGGTAGTGTCGTCAGCGTAGATGCCTACTTGGGATCTGATTACATCGGGGAGATCGTTGATGAAGATCATAAAAAGCGTAAGACCTAGAATAGAGCCTTGAGGAACACCAGCGTTCGTATGATAGTATCGGGTAACATGTCCGTTCAATACTATCTTCATTACGCGATATAAAAGGAATGACTGGATTAGATCAGTTTGCGTAGACGGCTGTCAAACGCTTTAGAGATATCCAGGGCAACAGCCTGAGCTTTGCGAGAGTCTGGTATATATACTCAGTGATGGTCGTTAGCATATCAGCAGTAGACCTGGTGAAGCTCAAACCATAATGTTCGTCAGAGAAGAGACTGTGGGCTGTGAGATGTTGAACCACCTCGGCGTTGATTATGGTTTCGGACATTTTGCCAAAAATCGGTAGGAGGCTGATAGTGCAATAATTAAAGGTCCGAGTATTCTGTAAATTTCTTAGATATAGGAGCCACTGAGGAGGACTTCCATTAGGCTGGAAAGCAAGAAGCAGAGGTAGGTAGATATAGAGTTTGGAGATGACAGAGAAGAGCGCAGGGGCACATTTCTTCAGGACAATGAATGGGGCTCCGTCAGCTCAGCTCCCTTTATGGTAGTGAAAGTTTGAAATTATGTTAGAGACGACCTTTTGTTATTAACTCATGACTGGCGATCTCAAGAAAATTTTTGGTTGTAGACATAAGTAGATACCAGGGAAAAAATATTACGTTTAATTACTATTTGGTGTTTGACCTCAGGGATATCAGTTATCGGATCACTGTGTCCTTTTTAGGATTACAATTTTTGCGGTAGCGAAAACTGACACCATATTCTTTTTGAATCTCTGTAAATCTTAGGCTTCTCTCAAACCCATAATTTTTTATGAGATATTCATAACCTTTAGCCCTTCCCAAAATTATGCGATTATAACTGAGGAGAAGATTAAATCATGAGAGTAATTCCCTGGTGGCTTTATTAGTTGGTTCCTCGCTTGCTTTGGCGCATTCTCATCTTTGTTGTCAGTATCTTGTCACTGGTCTTTGTTAATTTTGTTATCTTTACTTTGTCTTTTTAGATTTTTTGAGGGGGTTAACTTGTAGCTATTGGGAGCTGGTTAGGGTTTCTTTGATTCGGCCTTGTATCATAGTCAACTGAACTCCCCAGAAGGTTTTCATCATCAGAAGGTTGTTTGTCAGCAGTTTGAAATGTGTGGAATAGTGTAAGAAAAATATACATTTTCATTTTAAAATAGAAATTTATTAAAAGAAAAGAATAACATGAGTTGTAGAAGTTAATGTGCAATTAGAAACATTATTAAAAAGTTAAGGTTAGAGTTCTTGTTCAATGATAAAGTTAAGGGTAACAACTTTATAGAAAATGTTCATAGTATTAATTGTTTAAAGAGTATATGCGTACGTACGTATGTATGTATGTATGTATGTATGTATGTATGTATGTATTCAGTAGGAATGTCTTTGGACGGAGAAGTAGAAGTAAAAGGAATCAGCGAAAGGAAAAAGAAAGAGGAGGACAAATGCCCGGATCAGCTTGAATCTTCTCTCGTTACATTTTAGCTTGTCATCTTTGCTGCTTCCATCCCTGACTTACTTGACTGACGCCGAGGTCATTTTTATAGTTCTTTTTAAATTTCGCACTGACTCGCGAAGTCCTCAATTCTTGCAAGTCGCTCCCATTGGTCAAAAACCAATTTAACACCTACATTTGAAATCTAGTGTTGACTTTTCCTTAAGCATATGACAAACCAGGATTTCACATGTCATTGTGAATTTTTGTAAAAATGAAGAAGAAGGTTGATTTTAATTAATTTCTTATCCACTACAAACTTCACCCGCGAGTCCCATAGAATTTTTTTTATCAGGTGTGTCTGCCTTTGAAGTAAATCCAAAAAAATATTTTTTTACTAACCGAACATTGTCGACCATCTTCTTTTATCTCCAAACTAATTCATAGAGGGAAACAATCATTGTCACAAAATAAATTTAAAGAGGATTGAGAGTGAGAGATGAGAGGAATCTGCAACCGAAATAAATTCAAAAATGATTTTTTTTCTTCAAAGAGAAGTTAGTTGCTAAAATCTAATCAACAACATCAAATTAAAGATACGAAAAATGAACATTGCAAAATGGATGCATATACTACAATAAACTGTTTTAGTTAAAGAAAAATATAATAGATTTGCTAGTTTACAATACAGTAAATCAAAATATATAAAAACGATAAAAAAATAAAATTCCCCTAACAACGAAAGAGAAGAAAATAAAATTCGGCGAACGACGAAAACAAAATTTAATTTTTGCCGAAAGATAAATTTATGAAAAAGCAAAAAAATAGATAAATAAATAAATAAATTTCGACCAAGAGACAGGACCGTAAGAGTTTAAACTAAAAACAATACACTTTAAGAAATAAAAAATTAAACAAAAATAACATTCTGGGGTAAATAAAATAAATGTCAGACCAAACTTACAAGAACAAACAAAACACCAAAACAATAAAGAATTCTCTTCAAAAAGTTCTATAACTTTTTTTTCTAAAATAAAGCAAGTAATATAAAAACGTAAAATATAAATTAAGCGTAAATGAATTTAAGCAAAAGCAATTGTCGGGGAAGACTTTGGTCAAACCACGTAAAATAAAGATGGCGACCAAAAGCGACAAGAAAACCGAATAAAAAGCTTGAAAAAAAAAAACGAAAGAAAAAAATGAATAAATGAATAAAGTAAGAATAAATCAAAATAAACTTAACGAATAGTTTTATGTCAAAAAATAAAATATATTTTTATACGACGTCTACTTTGTATCAACTCTACTGGTAAGAAAATGGGTCTTTAAGAAGATTTCGAAAGTTGGAACTAGTTTAACTGATTACAAGAGGGTAATATTCATGTCACTCAGTTAAGTGCCATACGTGAAACACGCTTGGGCGATCATGTCTCGAAAGAAACATGACTGACTGGGTAGAAGATTATCCCGAAGTAGGTTGCCATTGCTTTCTGCGGTAGATTGGTTGCCAGCCAAGGCTATAGAACCCAATCTGTCCTGTTATTTGACTCATAACTGGAATCAATACCTTTCCCAAGGGTATTTGCGCGTCAGTGAATGCAATGAATTCAACTGGAATTTGAACTCTGCTACCCGATTTCCCGTTCTGAGCCAATATCCACTACACTTTACTATGTACAAATTCGCCACAAAAGCAAAATACGAATGAGGAAGGCTGGTCTTCACATGTCTTATCGATAATTCTCACTGACCCAATCGTTTCTTATGTCATTTGTTTCACACAAAAAACACCTCATTCACACAACAGTAATTTACACAATCACCATAATGTCGCATCTGCTCTAAAGGTTCCTATCTAATCCCATATCTTTGAGAACGGCTGGGTTAATAAAAATGTAAAACAAATAATCCTCCAATTATTTTTTATATAAAAACTATCTACATCACTAAACAAAACTAGTTTTAATCTGGGGCAACCTCCACCTGCAGTATAATCAAAGCAGAAATAATAGTAAACTGGACAGAATATACAGTAGGAATCCTAGTGGCGTGCTTAACAACATCGCCCCCCGCCCGCAGAATGCGCCTTGAGGCCCCTCTACCCGCAGAATACAACTTGCTCCCCCGCAAAGATAACCCAACAATAAACGGTACTTTAAACAGAATAACATACTCTCGGAACGCAGATATTCCGTGATCACGAAAAAACGGAAGAAATCGCGAAATTGGCGTTTTGAAGTTGCCTGGCACCAAGGTTGATATTTCTTGTTTATAAACTTTGCAGACTCTCAGAGTCACCAGATTTTCTTAAGCGTTTTATGACTTCCTGAAAGTTTAAATATACATGTTATTTTCTGGTATGTATGCTGGAACAGATATCTATAATCTGTTTCTCTCTCAAGTTCATTTTTATTTATTACAAATGATTTGCGACCTCTTCGGGGCCGGGAAGGCTTCTATCAATAATTATATATATATATATATATATATATACAGACTTTCGAATTGAGCGCTTTTGTGTTAGGGTTTTCGTCTTGGGTTTTTTTCTTTCCTACGAGTATTTGACTTTTTGGTCATGTACTTCGTTTGTTTCTTTTTTTACTTCCCCCTCTTTTCTATCCGAGTTCGTCCTCGGTGGGTTATTCAAGACGATTTAAATTATAGTATAACTATTACTAGTGTTAGCAGAATTATTTCTGTTATTATTAATATTGTTACAATTACTATAGTTATATATATATATATATATATATATATATATATGAGAGAGAACGAGACGGTTTGATAGATATCTATTTCAATATACAAGTATGATAACAACTTTCCAGTTAATCCTAATAATTATATTGTTAATTCTTTTTTATTACAATAGATTTGCGGAGCTAAGGAGCCTTGCGCACCCCCTGCATTTGTGGGGGCCTTACGCATGGCACTGAGTAGGATTAATGAATCGATTCTATTCCCACGTTGTACAATCACTGACATTCTCACTTAGACACAATAACAATCACACTCAAAACGAAAAGAAACCCACAGTTACCATAGAATTGTCATCCCGATTACCGAAATCGGGAGGGAAAGAGGGAATAAACGAAAGATAATAGGATGAGAAATGTTTAATTACGGGGCCAATATCTTTGGTTCTAGATCAGCTTCCATTCTTACTCTGTATTAGCCCCCTCACGCGAAATAAACGCGGCACTATCACCTGCCTTTCGCCGACTTTTACTGAAGAGTCGCCATCTTTCCGCCAATATTTTAACTTTAAGCTGGTATTTTAATCACAAAATTAAGTAAGACATGGAAAAATTCCATCTGTCTCGTCGTTCAAATCTTGATTGTCATAATGTTAGATAGACACAAGAACATTTCTTTACAGCTGCGGCACATTAATACAGATAGAACTGCCCACGGGGGCAAAAAACAAACAAACCATTCCGCCCCTGAAGCGAACCAAGTAGCCTTCAATCAGTTTGCACAAAGGTGTTACGAGGTTGCAGTGAAAAGAGACGTAATTTAAGAATGCCACTTTGGCTAAACTGCCAGCTTTCTAAACAGAGGTTTTTGACGACACAGAGGCGTTTCAACAATACCATCCAGGTAGGTGGTGTCTCGACCTTATTGAAACACCTCTGCCTGTGCGCGCAAAGGCCACAGAGAGCTAAAGCCCTCATTCGTCAAAACCGGCTCATCCTTTAAAGTATCTCGACCCCACCTGCATTAATATACGATATTCTTCGTTCATGTGCCCTGTCCTTTCAGGACGTAGGCGTTCATGGCTTCCCACATCTCTCTATCCCTGGTGGCTCTTAGCACGTTTTCTCCTGATACACCATGCAACACTCGTTCCGCAATCCACCTGATCAAGTTCTTCAAATATGTTATCCGCTGCTTTTCTCTGTCTCTTTTCCCCTCTATCTGGCCTGTTAGTATCAGGTTCTTCAAGCCCTCCTTCCTCATTGCATGTCCCGGGAACTTTAGTTGTCTCTTCCTGATGCTCAGTATTAATTTCCTTTTCGTCTCAATCCTTCCCAAAATCTCATCATTGCTCACATGCTCGGTCCATGATATCCGCAGCATCCTTCTGTAAAACCATATATCAGCTTCTTCAATTTTTTCCTTCATCTTCGAAGATATTGTCCAACATTTACTGCCATATTGAAGAACCGACATCACATAGCAATCCAGTACTCTCCTCTTTGTTTCTAGAGAAAGTGTTCTGTTTCTTAATACTTTACTCAGCTTCTGGAATGCTTCCTTCGCTATGCAAATTCACCTTCGAATCTCTGTGTCGCACTTTCCTTCTTACGATATAATGTATTAAAAGAAAACAGTAGTTTATCGGATAGGCCTTCCTGAACCTGTGTGAATTTTTTCAGAGCAAGTCGACACTTGTGATAAAAGGATCACTCGGCTCGAGGATTATGGCGAGTATCCTGCTTTCTTCATGCTAACTTCTCAAAAAAATGCTTTCTTGGCGTCTTCTGTCCAGAAGAGGCCGATACCCATATCTTGCAGACACATTCGAACCAGGAACTTCAGCCGCAGGGAGGTGAAACAAGGCTTGAACCAATAAAATTAGTTCGGTGCTCGGGAAGGAAGTACCGATACACGGTAAGGAAGAATGTGGTAGATGTACGAGGCACAAACTTCCAGCCTCATCTCCAAGGAGAGTCTTACCATATATATATATATATATATATATATATATATATATATATATATATATATCTCACCTTGGTTGTGTGAATTGATTAAAATCAAGTTACCAATTTTCAACTCATGCAAGTGATTAGTAGTTAAACACGTGTAAAATGCCTTTTTTGTAGTTAGATTGTAAAAGTAATAAGCTGTAACCTTACGTGATATATAGCAAAACAATAATTTTAATCCTGTTTTGCACCACACCGCCTTTTGATTTATGGAGCAAAATTATGTAAACGTCGTTCAAATGTTCGTAATAAACACATTTCCTTGTTATAGAGGGCAACGGGGTTCGATCCTATTTTATGAGACATGATATGAAAAAAAGTTTTAATAACATGTAAGAAGTCCATTTTTATCTGAAAAAAAATTCCTGCCATTTTTTCTCTTACATACAGTAAAATTAATTACACCGCGACAACCCTCTTGCTTTCAGAATTAAATAATGACATCCTTCGTTTGGGGTCAGATTGAAAATCAGTCATTGGATTTTTTTTCAATCAATTCAGAAAGTAATGATAACCTACTGTGGAAAAATCTGCCCACTCAGTCATGTCTCTTTCGAGACATGATGGCCCAAGATTGTATTACGTCTGGCAATTAACTGACTGATTCACAACCTAGCTTCTAACCTTATGAACTACTTACCATTCATTATGTTTCTCTTTGTGTTCTTTATAACATTGTTGCTTTCATGTCTACATTTGTCTGTCTGTTTACATTCGTAGAAGCTAATTTCTTTATGGCTAATCCGCTTTTCTTGTACAATTTTAATTTTACACAATTTTCTTTTTTGTGAGACTCTTAAAAGCAATTTGCTTTTTGCTATTTGCGTCAAGTTTTATTTCCTGTCAAGCTTTTTGCTTTCAACATTGATTTCGTATTATCACGTCTCTACATTTTTGCAAATTGTAAACTGTCTCAGCGAGGGTTTTAAAATTTATTTTTATTCTTTTCATTATATATCGTCATTCTTTATTTGTATAACTATATTCAGCATTTAGTAAAAGAGGCACTCGAAGTAGAGCTTTACATATTGAGCGGTACATTTTATGGGGTATGTATGGAAGATAACGGTTTCTCCTAGATTTGAAAAGGTTTGAAGAGGATATTTGTCCGATCACTTCAATCTTAATTTGAACAGGTTAAGATTGAACTGATCGGAAAAATATCCTCTTGGGAGTCGATTTCACGAAGATTTTACGGAGCAGGGGTTCGAATTTACGGATAAACGGAGTTAGAGACAGAATATATAGATATGTGATGATGATAAGGGTTAACGCTAGAATTGAACATGTTTAGATTGTGGTGATTTTTTTTTAATTTATAATTCGCTTTTCTTAATTTTAATTTTACATAATTCTCTTTTTTGTGAGACTCTTAAAAGCAATTTGCTTCTTGTTATTTGCGTCAAGTTTTCTTTCTTGTCAAGCTTTTTGCTTTCTACATTGATTTCGTATTATCACGTCTCTACATTTTTGCAAATTGTAAACTGTCTCAGCGAGGGCTTTAAAATTTATTTTTATTCTTTTCATTATACATCGTCATTCTTTATTTGTATAACTATATTCAGCATTTAGTAAAAGAGGCACTCGAGGTAGGGCTTTATATATTAAGCGGTACATTTTATGAGGATGTGTACGGAAGATAATCGGTTAACCCTAGCTTTGAACAGGTTTGAAGAGGTTATTTTTCCGATCACTTCAATTTTAATTTGAACAGGTTAAGATTGAAGAGATCGGAAAACTATCCTCTAGGGAGTCTGTTTCACGAAGATTTTACGGAGCGGTGTTTCGAATTAAAGGATAAACAGAGTTAGAGACAGAATATATAGATATGTGATGATGATAACGGTTAACCCTAGAACTGAACATGTTTAGATTGTGGTGATTGTGAAGACATATTCTTTTTCTTTTGGTTTTTGCAGTACAACTGTATTTGTATGAACAAATAGTAAATATGAAGAAAATGTTATGGCTAAATGTTGCATTAAAAACATTCAGATGAAAGGAATGGAATGATTATTTATTACTGTAATTTACAAGGCCTGAGTGCCATACAGGATAGTGGATTATGAAATAAAACAGTTACTACGGATATTTGAGAAGGATAATGGTTTAACTTAGGCATGATCAGGTTAAGATTGTAGCCGATATCCATTGCACCTCAACGCATATTTCTCTCATTATATAGCGGAAATTTCAAAATTGTCACTGACTTTATTTTAGCAAGTTCTAAAATACGTAATACTATATCCACTGGAATCACCATTTTTATTATTTTTTTCCATTTTAAAAAAGAAAATCTCACCCACTTATTTTAGAGGAACGTTTTCGTGCAATGATATCGGCTCGGAACGAGAAATTGGTGAGCCGAGTTTGAATTTGAGTTGAATTCCTTGCATTTCCTTACAATTTGGAAACATTCATTGCCGGTTGGTTCGTCTAAGAAACTTTGGAATCAGGATGTTAAAGGTAACATCAATCAGCTTGATGGCAAACAATTTAACTGTATCTTTTATTTAATTGTTTCACCTCAATCGAGTTGTTACTGCTACTGGCGTGCAGTGGGTACATAAGAGAGAGAAGAAAAAGAGGAATAGTTTAACGCTAGTGTCGTAGAATGGGTAAGAAAAGGACAGAAACAATAGTGTGAAGAAAGGGCAGGAGAGTAGAGCAGAAAGGGAGAAGAACAAGATACAAATGGTGCTGGGTAGAAAATGAGAGTCAAGGAGATAAGAAGTAGCAATTGACATAGAATTTAAATTCTTAGAGATTGTGGCTATCTTTGAAGCAACATACGGAAGGGTGTTCCACAGGCGGGAAATGCTAAGATTGAAGCTGATGGAATAGAATTTGCGGTTGCATTTGCTCGTTGTTACAGTGAAATAGTGCGAATTGTCAGGCTAGTAGCTGGAGTAATTTCGAGCTGAAGGAGCACCAGGAACCAAAGCTCGTCGGAGAAAAATCCGTGTAAATATTTGAAGAAGACATAGAGAAAAGCCACATCTCGTCGATCAGAAACTGACTGGAGTTGAGCTGTAAGGTCGTTAAGCATTATTAACTATCTCTCTCTTTCTCTTTCTTTCTCTCTCTCTCTCTCTCTCTCTATATATATATATATATACATTAAACAAACCCTTTTTAACGGATGCCGTCATTGATCAATATGCGGTGAAATATGTATTACGCATTGTAATAATATAAAATCTTTTCTAATATATATATATATATATATATATATATATATGGATAGAATTCCTAAAGTACTATAAGAGAAAAGTGTTTTTAAACGATCATCTTTCACTTTAACAAGCTTCTTCGAAGAGCCCCATTCATTGTCCTGAAGAAATGTGCCCCAGCGCTCTTCTCTGTCATCTCCAAACTCTATATCTACCTACCTCTGCTTCTTGCTTTCCAGCCTAATGGAAGTCCTCCTCAGTGGCTCCTATATCTAAGAAATTTACAGAATACTCGGACCTTTAATTATTGCACTATCAGCCTCCTACCGATTTTTGGCAAAATGTCCGAAACCATAATCAACGCCGTGGTGGTTCAACATCTCACAGCCCACAGTCTCTTCTCTGACGAACATTATGGTTTCAAGAAATATTTTAAATTGTTAAAAGATCTAAACACAGTATGTTGATTGTGACACTTATAAAACGATTAAAATAAAAGTGGCTGTATGTAAAAAATACTGCACGTGTCAATCGTATTTGAGTGAAAAGATTGGAAAAGAGAAAACCGGAAACCGCATCCTAAACAGGAAACAAGGGATGAGCCTCTTCACCTGTTCAATAGATGTGGGTGGAGTGTGAACCGGGCGATAGTTTAGTCTATCTACTCCAATTGAAAAAAAAAGAATAATAAAGGAAAAGAGTGAAAAGATTGGAAAAGAGAAAACCGGAAACCGCATCCTAAACAGGAAACAAGGGATGAGCCTCTTCACCTGTTCAATAGATGTGGGTGGAGTGTGAACCGGGCGATAGTTTAGTCTATCTACTCCAATTGAAAAAAAAGAATAATGAAGGAAAAGAGTGAAAAGATTGGAAAAGAGAAAACCGGAAACCGCATCCTAAACAGGAAACAAGGGATGAGCCTCTTCACCTGTTCAGTATATATATATATATATATATATATATATATATATATATATATATATATATAGCGGATGTGCTACAATCTGGACTAAATTTAACTTGGAATGAAATGGTAGCCATATTAAATATATCATTTTTATTTTCTTGTTCCAGATTTGTGTGACAACAATATTTCGAATTAAGAACAAATTAGGCGAAATGTCCAGTGAACTCGAGCGACATACTTCAATTATTGTGGTCCTATGTTGTGGCCGCACGCACTAAGAGTGTGTTAAGTTTTTTTCATTTTCAAAAATCGACTGTGTACGACATTGGCAAGATCTTCAAGTGTGAACAGGAGCTCCTGCTGATGCGATCAGTTTGGTCCAGGCTTGGTGTGGCAATAGTCTGGACATGTTCTGGTCAATGAAGTTCTGGCCTCCTAGTAGCCCAGACCCGAATCCTTGCGACTATTACCCATGGGGCGTACTTGAGAGAGAGTCCAACAAACGTGCACACAATACTGTCCACACTCTGAGGACTGCAATCATCGTGGCCGTGGCCAGCTTGTCCAGGGAGCAGGTGACCAACACCTGTAGGAGGTTTCGGCCTTGTCAGAAGGTAGTGATTGAAGCTGGAGGGAGCTGTATTGAATAATATGGTAGAGGAGAGATCAGACAACAATGTTATAAAGCAATTTGTCACGTAAATAATCGTCATTCTGAAT
Source organism: Ascarosepion bandense (assembly GCA_037127315.1). Classification (NCBI taxonomy): domain Eukaryota; kingdom Metazoa; phylum Mollusca; class Cephalopoda; order Sepiida; family Sepiidae; genus Ascarosepion; species Ascarosepion bandense. The sequence continues at coordinate 1,116,056 of JBBBDQ010001509.1, forward strand.
AAACAGATTTCGGATTGTAGTACACACCCGATCCCTTACACACACACACACACACACACTCAGATGTATATATATATATATATATATATATATACTAGCAGTATAGCCCGAAGTTGCTCGGGTGTAATGAAAGCTTTAAAACTAATCCATGATCCTGGAGCTCAGACTGTTTGGACGTTGGCAGTGAAAGACTAAAAAGAAATAGTGGTTTTCAGTTAAAGGAAAACTATAGACTGAAAGGAAAATGAATGGATGTAAGTCAAATTTTGATTTCCTGGTATCGATATCAAATAAGTTTTTTCGTCGTAAACTGAATTTTGAAGGCTAAATAAGTCATCTGAGTAAATGGTATTATGGCTGAGACTAAGAACTAAAATTATACCTACTTAGAGCCAAACCCGAAGCAAAAACTAAAATAAAAGGGCTGAGAAAATACGGACATAAATTCAAATAAACAGACACACACACAAACATCTTACCTTTTATGTATATATATATATTATCGATTTTCTGCACTATTGTAAGAACGACAGCCTTGAAAATTCTGAATATCGTTGCTTATTTTTTTCTGTCTATGAGTGTATCATAATTGATTAAAATCGGACTACTCCTTCTGTAACCCGAATCTTTCGATTATCGATTTTCGATATTTATCTGGGGTACCTTGACACAAAACATAGCTAAGAACACTCGCAGACGCTCATAAAACAACTGTGTAAATTTCAAGAAAATCGGTTTAGCCGTTTCGGAGTCTATAGGTAACGGATACACACGCACAGACACACACACGCACACACACTCACACAGAGACAAAGTTCCATTTATGTGTATATATATATATATATAGAGAGAGAGAATGAATGTCTGTTATACTTAATTATGAAAAGTTCTAAATATTATATTTTGACTTAATTTCTAGTGGAAATAAAGACATATGAGTATAACATTTGGATATTGTTTTGCAACACTGGTTCTAAGCTTTCGGTTCACATAAGCCATATTCAGAGTGGTTTTTGTCCAAAACTAAGCTACTCCGCACCCATCTCCTAACCAAAGTCTCTATCACTATGGCTACAAACTGCCGGCTAAATCGTACTAAACTCCCACCACATTTAATTACATATCATATCACCAAAAATAAATCGTTTCACCATTTATCGTTCATTCCAACTTATCACCAGATGAGGAGCAAACATAGCTCAGAAACGCGAAAATTTTGTGTAGTGATACTATGCTTTTGTAAACCCTTGTAACAACAATTAATATATATATATATATATATATATAGTGTATTGAGGCAATAGACAATAACATAAATATATTCTGTTATATATATTCGGCTTTAATTTCTGGTTTACATTGGCTATCTTCAGAGTGGTTTAAGAGACATTAACAAAAAGACATCCACCATCAAAGATCTTGATGGTGGATGATTTTATACGTCCTTGAAACCCCTCTGAAAATAGCTCATGTCAGCTGAATGCTTAGAATCAGCGTAAAAATAACAAATCTAAACCATGGATAAATTTTGTCTTCATTTCCACCAAAAATTACAGCCTAAATACGATGTTTAGAACGGATCTTGATTAAACAAAATAGATATTCATTGAATGATATATTTAACAATATATGTTTAGAAAATTATCTGCCGTCTCAATACACTATATATATATATATATATATATATATATATATATATATATAATGTACATAGATGACACTTTCATTTTAGCTAAAAATATTGATCAAATTATCCAACGTAAAAACAAATTTGAAAAGCACTCCGTCCTCAAATTTACTTGAGAACTTAATATTAATAATAAAGTTCCATTCTTTGATGTATTCATTGATTCCAGCTCACATATATTTATTACTTCTCTATATAGCCAATCAACTAGCATAAACTCGAATCATTTTGCATTTATTTGTATATATATATATTCCTTTCTGTCATATTCAGGGGAATAACCAGTAAGGAAACAGCCAATAATCCTCTCGTATATTTCGACAGGGGTACACTAATTTATATACACTTCTAATTTATATACTATATATATATATATATATATATATATATATATGTGTGTGTGTGTGTGTGTGTGTGTGTGTGTGTGTTCTTATTAAGAAGACACGAGTTTATTCTAGTTGATTGTCTATATAGAGAAGTAAGAAATCTATGTGTACTGGAATATACATAGGGCGGATATATATATATATATATATATATATATATATATATATATATATATATCCGCCCTATGATAATAAGGATCGTTTTGTATTTATTTGAATATATATTCCTTTCAACAGCGAATAATCCTCTCGTACATTTTACACGACAGGGGTATACTTCTAATTCTTATACTCTCAGGGGTGATAACCTGTCAAGAAACTGCTGATACTCCTCGCAAATATTTCACTGTCATTTTGTACGACAGTGGTGCACTCGTAATGTATATACGCACAGGGAAAATGACCTGTGAAGAAACACTCCTCTTAAATATTTTGTCGTAGATTTTAACGGCAGGGGTATTTCCGTAATACACATAAAGCCGTATATTTTAATTAATCAAGAAAAAGCGTATATTTGTTCACACATTATACACGATGTATGCCTAATCATCGAGGGAGTATATCGATAGGATACTTGTATAATACTGTGTTTGTGACGAGCAATGTTATAGTTTTTTAATTTTCCAATTTTGGGAGTATTTTTCAATTCTTATCTCCATTTTTTTTTTCAAAAATCATTACAAAGATATTCATCAGAGTATTGGTCTTTCCATATGAACGAATCGAAAATGACCTTCCATTTCACTTTCTCTCTAATCAGAATCTATCAACAATAACATTGATCAGGGTAACAAAGTTAGTCATTTTTCCATTAATTCCTGTTTTCGTCGAGACTTGATCAATTTTCCGCAAAATTAGATGATATAGATTAGAATTATTTCTGGAAGGGAAAACACTTACTTCGCGTATCATCTTTGTCACACAAAGGCCATTGTCTTAATTACATCCCGACGAATCGTAATGAAAATTTCTTCATTCTATGCCTAAAATCAATGAAAAACAACCCTGAATACGCACGCACAGACACACAAACATATATATATATACATAAAGAGAGAAAAAAGAGGGGGATAGTGAGAAAATACTTAATGACCTGGAATAGAACACTTTACACACAAACACACACACACATATATATATATATACATATATATATACATATATATATATAGAGAGAGAGAGAGAGAGAAAAAAGAGGGGGATAGAGTGAGAAAATACTTAATGACCTGGAATAGAACGCTTTATTACGACGACTGATATAAACCAGTCTTATTCGATCTGCGATGCTACACTGTTTTTTTATATAATTTTCACGGTGGCATCACCCATTTAATGTACTGAACTCTTCCTACAACTACATATACTTCCCCTCACAAGAAGAGACGAGTGAGAGATCAGTAGATCAGCAGAGAGCTTGACAGTGATAAGCAGAGATAGCCAAGACTGCTACGGTACGACCATTACGAATCGCAATTCTAGTATTACTTCCTAACCCGTGTTTATTGTTCTACTAACAGTGTTTCAGGTATTTGTATTTTTCTGTGATTAATATATATATATATATATATATATATATATATATATATATATATATATATATATCGTTATTTCCTATTATGTTTGATGTAATATTTTCTTGCTGGACATCTAACCGGGTTCACGACAATAATTATACAGTATATATATATATATATATATATATATATATATATATATATATTTTCTAAACATATGCTGTTAAATATAAGAGACAATGAATGTCTATTATGTTTAATCATGAGCCGTTCAAAACGTCGTATTTTTGCTTTAATTTCAGTTGCAAATAAAGACAAAAATTCTCCAACATTTGGATAATTATTCATTGGTTTTCTTCTAAGCTTTCGGCTCACATGAGCTATCTTCAGAGAGGTTGTTTAAACTGAAATATTATAAAATCCACCAGCACCGACGATTTTATTTTGTGTTGACATAAAACTCCGCTTGGCAACGGCGATAGTTACCAAAAATAATAAACGCAGTTCTTAAGTTTGCGATGCGGTTTTATGACGTCACACCGCGGGATAGCGCGAAATGACAACAAAACCATGTAGTCAAATGCAATGTAATATGTTATTTCCTGTTTTAAAGTTGATTTTATTGAGTGTTGGTTGTTTCGATTTGATGTACATGACCTCCAATATCTGAAGGATCCTCTTACTGTGAGTAAGGATCACCGAATTGTTGACCAAAATCTGTCTGATATTACCTACATGTTTATGTTTTTCAGAGAAATGTTGTTTAATAGTACTCTGATCAGAAAGATGACATGTAAGTCTACGGGACATATATATATATATATATATATATATATATATATATATATATATATATACACATATCATTATTATTTTTTATTGTTTCTTCTTATTATATTTTCATTATTATTATGTTATTATTATTTAAGATGTTTTTTAAGATTGTATTTTAGTATTTTATTCATTTTTTCTTACTAGGTTTTATTACTTTAACTATATTTATGATAAATTACTATTAGTGGTTATATTGTAATTTATATTAAGACGTATGATTTACGATCAGTTTTTTACCATAAATATACCCCATAGTCGGTAAATTTTTATTTAACAGTAAATCCGATGAAATGTAACCGCAATTTCTACTCCAACAGCTTCTTTTCTCGCACTTCTCGCCTGTGGAATTCCCTTCCGCATGCTTGCTTCCCCGACAGCTATAACCTCCAAGAGTTTAAATGTAAGGTCAATAGACACCTCCTAACACACTAAATCACACCCACTCTCTCCAACTCTCTCCCTATGTACATCCTTAGTCGTCTATCACCCTCCTTCTGACATTTCCCATACCCAATCCCTCTATGTAACCCCCTGCGCTTTAGTGGCAGTGGAATGCCTTGCTTGGGGTGATACGATTAAAAAAAAATCCCATGTCTCGTTTCTAAGAATGAATATTAGTGTTATAGAAGTAAGTTTGGACCTCGGACATTTATTTTAGATTATTTTAAATTCCTTTCTTTCTTGCTTTTTTTTTCGCTTTCTTTCTTTTTTTATCCCCTCCACATTTTTCAATATAATAATAATAATAATAATTATTATTATTATTATTATTATTATTATTATTATTAACGTCTTAGATAAATTTTGTTTGATACACACACACACACACATATATATATTATTTTTTATTTTTATTATTATTATTATTATTATTTAAGATTTTTTAAAGATTTTATTTTAATATTTTAATTATTTTTTCTTACTAGGAGTTATTATAATAAATTACTACAAGTTTTTATATTGTAATTTATATTAAGATGTATGATTTATATTTATTTTTCACCAAAAATTTACCCCATAGTCGGTATATTTTAATTTAAGAATAAATGCCATGTCGCGTTTCTAAGAATGAATATTAGTGTAATAGACGTCGGTTTCGATATCGGGTTTTTTTTTTAAATATTTCAAATTCTCTTCTATCTTGCTCTCTTTCTTTTTCTTTCTCTCTTTCTTTTTTTATATTTAATTATAATTTTTATTTTTTAACAAAATCTTTTTAAGTTAATATGGATTTTAAAAATAATTGTTGGAGTAATTATTTTTTCAAATTGTATTAAAATATTAAAATTATAATTTATTTTTGTACGGTAAATATTTCCCATAATATTTGAAACTAAATTTCAGAGTTAAACTTTCCACGCCATGCTTTTCAAATAAAGCAAACGGGTGTTATAGACGCGATTTCGATACATGGAGTTAACATTTATTTATCTGGATTGTGTTTATTTTCTTTTTGTTGTATCTTTTTGTCGTTTCTTTTTCTCTTTTTACCTTTTTTCTCTTTTTCTCTCTTTTCATTTTTTCTATTTTCTCTCTCTTTTTTCTCTTCTTTCCATTAATCAATCGTCTATCTTTTCTTTCTCCTTGTTTTTTTCTATTATTTGAGATTCTGTTTAAATGAGCGAGGAATTTTTCGTAAATAACCGTTACAAATGTCTATTCTAAATATGGACATGTGAGCGTCTAAATTCAGGGGATTTTTGAAGACCAACAGTTGTACCATTTGGGTCTGAAGAGCCGCAATATGCGGCGAAATATATATTACCCAATGTATAATATAAAATCTTTTCTACATTATATTACTCTGTTAAATTAAATAAATGAAGTTAACATTGAGTTCTTTTGAGTTCGTCTCTATCGGAATATACCTAGATAGTATACCAAGTGTGCTATGTTCTATATATATATATATATATATATATATATATATATATATATATTACGGAAATTAACGAAGATTAACGAAACTGGATATAAACAACCGACAATTTGAAATGATTTGTTTGAACATTATTTTTGATCGATACTTGGATTTAAGTAGATGTTCTGATTATAATCAACCAGTATTATATATTTATTTCTCCAGGTCTGATTATTTTATGATAAATTTTTGTTAGTAAAATATGTATAAAAAATCCTGCCGAAAGACACATATTTTCGTAAAATAATCAGGTTGTGGTTCATTGGATATCGGCTCGGAACGAGAAATCCGGGAGCCGAGGTCGAATTCCAGCTGAATTCATTGCATTCACTTACGCGCAAATACCCTTGGGAAAGGTATTAATCTGTCTTTTCCTTCCAGTTATGGGTTAAATAACAGGACACACTGGGTTCTATAGCCTTGGTCAGCAACCAGTCTACCGCTGAAAGCAATGGCAACCTACTGCGGGATAATCTTCTGCCCAGTCAGTCATGTCTCTTTGGAGACATGATCGCCCAAGCGTGTTTCACGTATGGCACTTAACTGATTGACTGAATCAGGCCGGTAGAAATAAACATAATATTTTTTGGTTATAAGCAAAATATCTAGTTAAAACGAGTATCGATCAAAAATAATGTTCAAACAAATCATTTCAAATATATATATATATAGTCATCCGCAGACAGATCTTATTCGCTGTATCACAGCTCATCAGAACGGTTACACATCCAATTGCTTTTTAACCAGGATTGAAACCCGACCGAATTGGTGTCAGTCGGCGATTCTACTTCTGAGCGATGGGCGCTCGGTAGAAGGATGAAGACTTTTAGCGTATGATGTATCATGCACCAGTAGTTAGAGTGCTCTAATAATTACTGAATGAGCGATGCGTAGATGCTAGAGTAGCTACTGATTTTTCAAAGTCTACCATTCTTCCAGACTGCTCAATCAGGGTGTATATATATATATATATTATAAACATATATTTTAGAACATGTTTAAACTACAATCTACTACAAAAGTGTACATTTTGTTTCGACATTGAAAAAATCAATTTCTCATCTGGTAGTAAAGGTTATTTTGAAATGAGAGTGAATATATATATAAATATATAATACGAAATGAATCAACTACAAAATATTTTTAATTTATTCGTTTTAACACGATTTTAATGAAGACTAGTATTTGAGTAGATACTCTGTCTTTTGCATATACTTATGAGATGATGTAGTACTTATTTTCTTTACATTGTTGGAACTACGTGATATATATATTAATTTGTAAACATTTAATAACAGACAAAACATTCTCTGTACCCAACACCAAAATAAAATTACACCAAACCAAACCTTACTTGTGACAGCAAAAACATCATATACTTTCTCTTCTGCTCAATTTGCCCCAACAGTGGATATATCGGCGAATCCGGTAATAGCTTTAGATTTCGCTTCAATAATCACAAACTAAATATACGACAAAAAATGTATACTCCCCAATTGCAGCCCATTTTAATCAACCTGATCATACTTTAGAAAATTGCAAATGTTTACTAACAGACTCCAATTTTAGTTCGACATACACACGCAGAAAGAAAGAAAAATACTGGATTTTAAAATTAAATACACACAAGCTAGGGTTAAATAGGGACTTAGGTGTGTTGAATCTTTACAAATATTTCAATAGCTAAAAAATTTTTTTCTCAAATATTCCAAGAAATTTTTATCTAAAACAAACAGACTTTCTCTACGAACGTGCTGCATGTTGTGAACAAACACACCACGTGATGTAAACAAAAAAAATATTCGGACGCTATCGTGAAATACGTTTCTAATTCAAATTTAAAAATCACTCGTTTTTGATGAAGGACCGAGGACGGTCTGAAATATAAAATACAATAATAAAAATAAACAAATACTGTTAAAAAAAATTACATTTTTAAATTCAAAACTTTTTTATTAATATTATTTCCTATATATATATATATATATATATATATATACTAATTAAGTTTATAAAAGTGTATCTTCTCAAATACAAGTATCTAATAACTATGATGTCTAAACAAATGAATTAATTATATATTTATAATTATAAACACACATATATAATGAACTATATATAAACATATATATATTATGTAATTATATATATATATATATATATGGTATTTCCTAGACAGATCGGCGACTCTACACCCAAGTTTTAGGTTTTGAGTTTCCTGGCATTTATTTTTTAAAATTAACAATGACCAATACCATAAATATTGTAGATGATAATTGAATCATATAATTATGAATTAAAGGTACATTGCGACACGGAAATTTCTATGTTTCGAGAGAGAATCTGGTCATCAGGCAATGTTGGATGTTAGTGGTGAAAATCATTTTTCTCGAAACATAGAAATTTCCTCATCACAATGTACTTTATATATATATATATATATATATATATAGAGAGAGAGAGAGAGAAGTTATTTTTAATCGAGGTCCAGTCGAGTTTATTTCATTACCTTGACTTACATGCAAATAGGTAATTAGAAAATTTACGATAACAAATATAGCATAACAGACTGGTAACTATAGCCTTGGGTGGTTAACAATTTAGAAGCTCAACTCTGAATTCAAAACCTACGGATAATCGTATGGCGATCTTGTGCCATACTGTTCACCCGTTTTCTCTATTTGGTTCCATACAAGCATTCACCGCTGCAATCAAATGATATGTGCGGCTATTTAGCTGTTACGTTTAAGAATTAGCATGCTTGACTCTAGATCAAGTCCAGTGAAGATACTTACATAGGCACTTCCCCCCCACCATTCCCTCTTTCTCTCACCGTCTCTCTCTCACTCTCTTTCTCTCACGCACACATATTCAGTTTTTTTTTAATATGCAACGTAATTCGCTTAAACTTTAGTTTCCCATAGGAATTTCATTTATTATACACTCACACGGCGAAAAGTGAATTTCTATATTGCAACGTAACTCATTAGACGGCTTCACTCTTCGTCCTAGATTCTTCGCAACATTAAAAATAAATTCTTCGTAATAGGTTCCTACTTGGAATTGAATCAAACCGAGACTTCAAACACCATTCAGTCATCTGGTATTTCTCATAAAGAATTATCCAAAGTTGATAACTACTTCGCAAGAATTCTCATATGTATCCAAAATCGATCTACAAATTTCAGAATAACACTTGAGAATCGAGACAGGTGTTCTTTATTTTATTTAAACTGTGACTATTACATGTCCATGATTAATCTTTTTTTTTATCTTTACGTCTTTTTATTTTCAAAGATGAATAGATGGTGTTCAATATAATGCAGCTAAACGAAATAGAGGCGGAAGGTGTTTTCAATGTACATCGGATTGTGCCGGAATATAGATTTCAAGCAAAAAAGTATAATAATTACATAAAACCAAAACGAGACAAAAAATTTTAAAAAATAACAAGATAATGGATATTTATTTGCAAACGTTTCCCGAACGGTGACGACTGTACTCAATTAAAAATCATATAATCTCACCGCTAATTTAGAGAAGGTATAAAGACAGAGATAGATAGATAGATAGATAGATAGATAGATAGATAGATAGATAGATCTTAATAGACTGAGATAGATAGATAGATAGATCTTAATAGACTGAGATAGATAGATAGATAGATAGATCTTAATAGACTGAGATAGATAGATAGATAGATAGATCTTAATAGACTGAGATAGATAGATAGATAGATAGATAGATCTTAATAGACTGAGATAGATAGATAGATAGATAGATAGATAGATCTTAATAGACTGAGATAGATAGATAGATCTTAATAGACTGAGATAGATAGATAGATAGATCTTAATAGACTGAGATAGATAGATAGATAGATCTGAATAGACTGAGATAGATAGATAGATAGATCTGAATAGACTGAGATAGATAGATAGATAGATCTGAATAGACTGAGATAGATAGATAGATAGATAGATAGATAGATCTGAATAGACTGAGATAGATAGATAGATAGATAGACAGAGAAAGACACACAAACACGTATATATACATACATACATGCACACACACACATTCACATATATATAAAAAATATATACGTAATGTTTGATTAAAAAGAGATTATCTACTCAAATACGTGTATCGATTAAAAATATTCAAAGAAATAATTTATATATATATATATATATATATATATATATATATATTTTATTTTTACTTCACTGATTTGATTTATTTCTTTATTCTTTATTTTTATTTTAACTTTACACTTACCTATATATAAACAAGAAATTCGCCCTCAGAAACAAAAGGAACTCAGCATGTAAAGCCACAAATTTATTCGCCTGAAGAGAGTCAGTCTTAGACTCGAAACACGTGTAGGGTTACAAATACCATTATGGACACTTAAAATATCATAATATGTATAATATCTTTATACAACAATAAATATACACTTTAACTTTAACTAAACGTTCACGGCCTCTCACACTTTTTATTCTGTACCAATTTCTCTCGTTGGAACAACCCTATTTCTTTTTCTAATATATATATATATATATATATATATATATATATATAGTTTATAAAGTTTATAAAGGAAAACGCAACACGTCATATTAGTTATAAACTATACTTCATTTCAATGAGCTTAATTAGCTCATATCATCAGATTCTTTTACAATATTTCCTCCATCTGGCTTAAAATTCTGCCGGAATGAACGTTTTCTTAAAAGAAAGAGTTAACATAATATAAATAATAATAATAAACATAAGATTACAAGCAAACAAATAAATGACAATAAATGTAAGGGGAAGAAGGAAGGAAACAAGAGAGATAAAGTCCAGTTCCAAATATGGGTAGTATCCGGTTGAAGTTATTATATATATATCCGGTTGAAGTTATTATATATATATCCGTTTGAAGTATATATATATATATATATATATATATATATATATATATATATAGTTGTCAGTCCGTAAACGGTGAGGATAATCCAACAAGATTTCCTTAATATAACTTATTAAAAGGTAAATCCATATAGAGAGCTCGATGGGTGTTAACCAGAGCGATATGAAGTTTATAAAGAAAAACTCAACACGTCATATTAGTTATAAACTATAGTTCATTTCAATGAGCTTAATTAGCTCATATCATCAGACTCTTTTACAATATTTCCTCCTCTGGCATAAAATTTATATTTTAACACCAGAAAATTATAAAATAAACGAAGCAATTAAGATAAACAATTATTAGACCACTTCAAATTCAGATATGACAATCATTGATCTACTTAAAATTAAAACAGGATAATCATGGTTCCCCGTGCCTCAGTGATATATTGTGTAATCTTTACTCTTGATTATGATATTTAATCTTTTTTATGATTTAAATTTGTAATTTATTTTTATTGTCACACCCATTGATAGGTCTTTCTTCGCAATAGCTTCTAGTTCATACATATTTGAATGGCTTCATTCTCATCATTTTACTTTAAATATGCCCATAAAATTTCAATAGATCTGAGATCATGACATTTTTTGTGATAAGCCAATACATTATTTTTGTTCATATCTAAGTATTTTGTATTAATTCGTGCCATTTGTTTCCGCTCATTCTCATGTTGGGATGTCTAATGATGCCCCAAAGACAGTTTTCGTGCCCTTTGTTTTATATCATTTTTGAGAATAGCCAAATACTTCTCCTTATCTATGATATCCGATAGTCTCACTTCTTTTGCTGGTTCATAAGCAGCAAAACATCCCTAGAGCAGCGTTCCAATATTTATTCCCATGCAAGAGATAGCTTCTAGCAGCAGCGTATCTGCATTTAAGGTTTTTTAGCCTTAAGCAAAAGAGTTTTGCTTCGGGCGACAAGCTCGAAGTCCTGCTCGATGAAAGCATCTAGCGATTGTCTGTACGCCTCAACTACCTTCATATGTAGCTTGTCAAGTTCAGCCGTCTTCACCATGGTGACAGAACAAAAAACATCGCGGTATTGTCTTCATCAGTTCTTTTAATAATGATACAGAATCAGACAAATATTTTAATCTTCAGAATCAGAGAAATATTTTAATCTTCTTTATTAAATGTCAAACATTACAAATGCCATAGAAAAATATAATTTTATAGGCTACATAAAGACGCGCGAATAATTCTGGACTGAACCAATTTTTAGAAAAATCTGCAACGATGACTATAATAGATGGAAAATTCTATATTTTTCACAAGGTATTCAAAACTAAAATAAAGAATCAACTATTTTTGGTAAATTCAGTGAGTACTTGCAAATCATCGTATTTCCTCAGGCAATATAAATGTTTCCTGTTGGTCTAAATAATTCCAACTACAACAATATATATATATATATCTATATATATATATATATATATATATATATATATATATATCAATTTTTGATATTCTACAATTTCATGGGTAATACTTATTTTGGGTCTGACGCGCAGCAAGTTTTTGGCTGTGAAATATGTGTTACCCATTTAATTGTAGAATATCAAAAGTTTTTTCTAGATTATATTACTCTGTTAGATTAATTAAATAAATTTAACATTGATATCGGAATTTACCTGATTTAAATAAGAGAAATTCTACGTTGCATATATATATATATATATATATATATATATAACGTAGAATTTTTGTACACACACACATATACTTATATGTATATATATATATAGTCATCCGCAGACAGATATGTTTCGCTGTATCACAGCTCATCAGTACGGTTAGACTCCGATTGCTTTTAACCCAGGATTGAAACCCGACCGAAGTGGCGTTAGTCGGCGGTTCTACCTCTGGACCATGGGCGTACGGTAGAAGAAGGCAGACTTTTTAGCATGTATATTGTCATTATACACGCCCAATAGCCAGAGTGCTCTAATTCATTAGTGACTGAGCGATATATATATCAAAATATCAAATCACACGAAGATATATATAAATGAAAAAAAAAACCTGCACCCAAAAGCAAAACCATGCCTCAATGTGCAAAAATATAATAACAGTTTCTTCACTAAAATTAGAAGTTCGAATGAATCTGCTCAGTTAAAGTGACAAACTACATTAAACACACACACACACGCACACACACAGCCATGCAACAACACACACAAACACACACACATGTATATATATATATATATATATATATATATATATATATATATATATAATAATTCATTTTTCTACTGACCCTGATCCTCCGTACAACATTTAGTAATTTAGCCCACCTATAGGCTTTTTCGTGAACTGTTTTCTCCCCACCTCTATAGTGCATGTGTGGTTTTCTTTCGTTTTAATTTTCACTGGAATTATTTTAATGAAATCCTTTTTAATGAAATTATTTTAATGAAATTATTCTCTACCTTTGATATTTTAAAGCATAAAGGATGCTATCATTCCTTTATTTCGATACAGCTCAAGTCGGCTGATGATCTGGTAAGCGTTAAACTCGAGTCACGACTTGAGCCGTCCTTTCATAAGATATAAAGTTGGTAAGCGTGTTTTCCTTGGCTAGCTAAATCTAAACTTCGAGGACTTTACTGAGTAGTTGACTTTCTTGTCATATTAGCTTTTGTTTTTTTCAGTATTATCATCTTTAGTCGAGAGAGTATCGAGAATAGAGTTTAGGTTTAGGATGACTATCCACTCGTTGCACCAACGGTATTTTTTGACAGCATATATATATATATATATATATATATATATATATATGACTGCGGAGGACTATTTACGCTCTCATACCCTGATTGAGCACACTGAAAGAATGGTAGACTTTGAAAAAACAGTAGCTATTCTAGCCTATACGCATCGTTCATTCAGCAATGAATTAGAACATGCTAATATACACGCTAAAGAGTGCGCCTCCTTCTACCGAGCTCAGAAGTAGAATCGCCAACTGACGCCAATTTGGTCGGGTTTCAATCCTGGGTAAAAAAGCAAAATGATTCTATTATCATCTACAATATTTATGGTATTGAGCATTGTTAATTTTAAAAAATAAATGCCAGGAAACTCAAAACCTGAAAACTTGGGTGTAGAGTCGCCGACTTACGCCAATTCGGTAGGGTTAAAAAAGCAATCGGCTGTCTAACCATACTGATGAGCTGTGATACACCGAAACAGACCTGTCTGCGGATATATATATGGATAGATAGATTGATAAGCATTGACTTAGAGATATAAATATATCTGACCAACTTGAAACACTGCAGAACAAATCGTGACATATATGAAAAGATTGGTATAGATAGACAGATTGATAAATATTGATTAGCATAGATAGATAGATAGATAGATATGAAGCAAACGTATATATATATATATATATATATATATATAAAGATACAAACGCCGACTGATATCAGTTCGGTCGGGGTTCAATCCTGGCTAAAAGCAATCGGATGTCTAACCGTACTGATGAGCTGTGATACAGCGAAACAGATCTGTCAGCGTATGACTATTTACGCTCTCACACCCTGATTAAGCACTTTGTTAGAAAGGTAGACTTTGACAAAACAGTAGCTACTCTAGCATCTACGCATCGTCATTCATTAATGAACTAGAACACTCTCACTACTGGCGTATGTTTACATGGCATATCACACGCTAAATATGAACCTTTCACCTAGCGTCCATAGCTCAGAGGTAGAATCGCCGACTGATGTCAATTCGATCGGGTTTTAATCCTGGCTAAAAAGCATTCGGATGTCTAACCGTACTGATGAGTTGTGATACAGCGAAAGAGATCTGTCTGCAGATGACTATATATATATATATATACTACCGACCATAAATATTAGGCCACCCCAATGTTGTAAAATATCATATATTTAATACTATTTTTGGTATTTATTGCCAAGTGAATAATTGTAAATGAAAATAGAATGGTTCTTTTGTTAATATTGCTCAACAACCTGTGCATCAAATGAATTTATAAATATTTTATATTTACCTCTATTGCAGTTCCATCAATGAAAGAATGAAGAAAATATAGGGTGATTCGGGCAAGTTCATCATTCCTTCCTTTTCTTGTAAAATTTTGCAAAATAATAATAAAATATCCAGTCTTTTTCATTTGGCAATAAATATTAAAAATAGTATGAAATACATTAATTCTCTTAAAAAAACTGGGGTTGCCTAATAATTATGGCCGGTAGTGTATATATATATATATATATATATATATATAGTCATCCGCAAAGAGGTGTTTCGCTGTATCACAGCTCATCAGTACCTTTAGACAGTCGATTGCCTTTTACCCAGGACTGAAACCCGACCGAACTGGCATCAGTTGGTGATTCTACCTCTGAGCTACGGGTGCTCGGTAGAAGGAGGGAAACTTTTTAGCGTGTATATTATCATTATACACGCCCAATCGCTGAGAGTTTTCTAATTCATTGCTGAATGACCGATGCGTAGATGCCAGAGTAGCTACTGTTTTTCAAAGTCTCCCATTCAGATAGATAGATAGATAGATAGATATGAAGCAAACGTATATAAATAAATAGATATCGAGCAGAATTAAGCGTGCTAAGGAATTGTTGTCTGCTCACTTCCATACCAGTCTCTGTTTTTTATCCATTCTCTCTGCCATAAAAATGTGTATTTTATTCTGAAAGAAAAAAGAAAACCAAAAGTAGAGACAGTAATGCGAAATGAAAAGACAAATATTTTAATGTATAATTCTTTGCATTGCCAAGACAGGGGATGTTATTTGAAAGTCTCTGTGTGGGCAAGGGTAACATCTTGGACAAATAATCGTGTTGTTACGACTTGGAGACGATGCATGTATTAAATTGGTTGACAAATGGTTTTATTATGCTGACCTTGACAGCTACATAGTGGCGTTACTAGCTTGCCTGTTCCTTACGCCTATGTTAAACATGCAACATGATCTACCTCATTTATTTTAAAAAGCGCCGTGAACAACACTTTTTTAAATAAATGAGGTAGATCATGTTTCATCATTTATCTCACTATCCTTCTTCTTTGGTGACGACGTTCGTCATTCTTTTGTATTTGTCATGGGTCCCTACCTGTAACTCTAGAATGAACTCTTCCTAACGCTAAATATATACTACGCCCCTCAAGAGAGTTGGTAGTAGTTCAGTCCTAACCAGACTGACAATCATAGTAACACCTTCCCCATTTCGTATTATTTCTCGCGCTTCCCGCCTGTGGAACTCCCTTCCACAAGTCTGCTTTCCCGACAGTTACAATCTCCAGGTGTTTAAATGTAGGGTCAATAGACACCTCCTATCACACTAACTCCCAACTATTCTCACAACACTCTCATCTACCCAACCCTCATTCTCGGTATCCTCACCCGCCTATCACCCACCCTCTGTTATTTCCTATATTTAACCAGCCTTTCTCCACTCTACGTAGCCCCCTGCACAGTAGTGGCAGTGACATGCCTTGCTCGGGGTGAAACGCTTATAAAAAAAAAAAAAAAAAAAAAAATTACTTCTTGTTAATATATATTTATTATTTCTACCTTTGTGGTTGTGTTGTTCTTTTCAGACCTTAACCTTGTTCATGACAGTATTTGTTAAGGATTCTTTTTGTGCGTTGTATGCTGTGATTTGAGATCCTGAACAGAGAGCAAGGTTTTTCTTTTTCTTTTGATAGTATTCACATCGAAAAGACGGGTTGCTTGAATCAGAAAGACGATCTGATTTGAAGCAATGTATATTATCTCTCCCTATTATACTTTTCACTTTTCGAGCAATATTAACAAAAGAACTTTTCATTAAAGCTTCTTCGTTGACATAATATTCGTCCATTGTGTTTTCGGTAAGATTTTGTAGAACATTTCCGCTGTTGCAAGTTTCCTCTTCATTTGTAAGGAAATGTCAAGCAGTCACTGACCTATAAGAGGAATGATATTACAGAGCAGTTCTGTAATGTTTGCTTTGTTCCTAACGAAATTTACATGTTTTTTATTACCCTGTCGCTTTTTCGGAAGACATATTTTTCTTTTACGATGAATTTTCTAAAGCCCAACACGTGAGAGACACCGTACAGTTCAATAATTAAGCCTGTCTGTAGACTTCATCTATGCTTTCAACTTCATTCTTTGTACCTTTAACATTCTTATCTTGCTTGCATTAAATGACTAATAGTTTATCATTCTTGAACATTGTTAACAAGCAATAGAATACTATCCATAGATAAAAGAGGCAAGAGACTGATCTTTTCACATAACATGGTCAGGTTATATGTTTATTTTTCTCCACGTCTAGGGTTCTGGATAGAAAATGTTCATTTAATACAAGGCCCAAGAGCTACTCCAGATAATAATTAAGTAAGTAAGTTATTCGAGCGCTAGGTAACCCGAAGGCTCACAGTAGAGGCTTCCGGTAGTGGTGGGCATGACTCCTATCACTGGATTTGTCCACTTACTAACGATCCATCTCTTTGTGGTTGAATGCTCAGCAGAGAGGCGTCGAGCACCATTTTTAATTTTTTGGTACCGTGCGGGTGTAGAAACAACATGCAACCTCACGCACCGTAGATGAGAACCCTGTCATTGCTCTAGGGCTGGTAGAGAAAGATACTAAATCTGTTGTAAGTACGAACAGGAGAGGAGCAATAATTGCTTATTACGATATGTAGGATATATAACAGTTGATATTCGACTTGAATAGTTAACCTAAAGATTCTAGTGAGCAGGAAATTGTCCTGAGGAATATCTTCAGTAATGCAACACTTCTGAGTAAGAATCTGCCCTTTTACAAACTCTTGATCTTCTTCATATGCCGTGAACCTTCAGGTCGTACGCGATCATGGACTTCAACTTGCCTCTGTCTCTTGTCGCTCTCAATAATTTTTCTCTTGGTATCTCTTCCAACCCCGGCTCCGTCAACCATTTGCTCAGACCTAACAAGTACGCCTCGCACTGCTTTTCCCTGTCTCTTCAAATTCAAGTATCAAGTTCTCCAGGCCTTCCTTCCACATTACGTGTCCCAGGAACCTTATTTGTCTCTTCCTGATATGTATTATCAGTTTTCTTCTCGTTTGCATCCTTTCCAACATCTCATCGTAGCACACGTCTTCTGTCCATGGTATCCTCAGCATCTTTCTGTAAAAACTGCTGCCCCAATCCTCTCCTTCATCTTTGATGAAATCGTCCAGAATTCAGTTTCATACAGAAGCACAGATATCACATAACAATCCAACACTCTTTTTAATTCTTGATCACCAATGCCATAAGAAGCGAATGAGGATTATTTGACTGTGTGCGTGTTCTGACAAATCTATGCATTGTTGGATTGTTGGACCCAACGATCTGTAGTTCGTGCGAAAATCTGAAAGGAAAATTGTCTTGCGAGAGGCTTATAACATTTTTGAGGGGAAGAAAGTGGCGATAGGGTGGGAAACATTTCATCACCCGCAAGGCGGCGCAAGCGCTTTGAGGCTAGAAGAGTCAGGTAACTTTTATGAATGGTACAGCAACAGAACATTTTCCAGCTTCTTTAGCGATAGATAGACGAGATCGCCTTGAGGTCTGAGTTAAGCAGAAAGTTAATATATTAGCGAGAATATAATTCATCACCCACAAATGTACACAAAATCTTTTGTTCTGTCTAAAGGCTGAACAGCGTTGGTTGGGTAGCACCAGTTCAAATATATTAGTAATACAGTTGTATCGTGGAATGAAGAGATCTACCGAGAAATGTAGATAAACTACTTTATTAACAGTGGTACAACCAAGATGCATATACAATGTTTACAGTCTCTCGCAGTAGTAGGTGTTACTTCCCGAAGTCCGTAATAAAGACAGTACCCACCTAGTGCGAAGTGCACATTGTCTTTTGCACATCCGGGAGAGCGGATGTCACATGGTGCGGGTCAAGACGCAACAAATTCCTAATGGATGCACGGTGCGGTGTAGTGGATATCGGCCCAGAACAAAAAAATCAAAGAGCCGAGTTCGAATACCAGTTAAATTCTTTGCAGTTACTTACGCGAAAATACCTTTGGAAAAGTCATTGATTCGTCGCTCCTCCCTTCAGCTATGGGTTAAATAAGACACATTGGGTTCTATAAGTTTAGCTGGCAATCAGTCTGCCGCATAAAGAAATGGCAACCAACTGCGGAAAAAACTTCTGCCTAATCAGTCATATCTTTTCAAGAGATGATCGCCAAAACTTGTATCACGTATGTCATTTAACTGACTGACTTACCCATGTATGTCCGTAATACTCCGTTTTTGAGTTGATCTGACTCCTATAAAGAGAGAATGGCAACAGGATTCATGTACTTTCCAGTGGCATACAAAGGAGTAAAAATTCTTATAGTGATTGTAACGATGGTAGAACTCTACGAGTTTAATTGCGATCTGTGAAGTTGAATCATAATTGATGTTGTGGCAAGGAACCTCATTTTCAGTACAGCCGTTCATTACGACTTGAGAAAACCCAATTTCTTCTCTGTGAAGATTAAACCTCACTAGCATGATTTGGAGAGGATTGAATGTCACAAACCATTTCTCCTCCCCTTCTTCTTCTTCTTCTTCTTCTTCTATGTGCATTGTCCTTTCAGGACGTAGGCGATCATGGTCTTCCGTCTCTCCCTATTCCTAGTGGTTCTTAGCACGCTTTCTCCTGTAACGTCTCTCAGCCCCCGTTCTCTCATCCACCTGCTCAGCCCCTTCAAATATGTTATTCGCTGCCTTCCTCTATCTGGCCTGTTAGTATCAGGTTCTTCAACATTTCTTTCATTATTGCATGTCCCAGAAACTTCAGTTTTCTCTTCCTGATGCTCAATATTAATTTCCTTTTTGTTTGCATTCTTTCCAACACCTCGTCATTGCTCACATGCTCGGTCCATGATAGCCGCAGCATCCTTTTGTAGAACCACATTTCAGCTCCCTCAGGTTTTCCCTTCATCTTTGTTGATATTGTCCAACATTCAATGCCATATTAAAAAACTGACATCACATAGGAATCCAGTACTCTTTTTGTTTCTAATGAAAATTTCCTGTGTCTTAATACTTTACTCAGCTTCTGGAACACGTTTTTCGCCATGCCAATTCGCCTTTGGATCTCTTTGTTGCACATTCCGTCTTCGGTTAGAACACTAACCAGATATCTAAACTTTTATACTTGCTTGATTTTAACATCCCCCACTCGTATTTGTCACTTTGGGCTGCTCTTTTTGCTGATGACCATGCATTCGGTTTTCTTGCACTTTATTTGTATTCCTTTCTTGTCACTCTCTTAGACTACCTTCTGCAGGAAGTCCTGCAGTTTTCTTTCCGTGTCTGCAATCTGCACTGTATAGTCTGCCTGTCTTATGTTGCTCAAATTGTGGCCTCCGATGACAAATCCTGGCATAACATCTAGGAATCTCAAAATATTCTAACAGTACAAGTTAAATAGATCCGGTGAAAAGACATACCTCTGTCTTATGCTCTTTTCTATCTTTGTATATCTGCTGAATTCGTTACCTGTCCGTATGCAGGCAGTTTGCTGCCAGCAGAGATTCTTAATTACCCTAATGTCTTTCCCAAATATGTCGAGGCTGCTGAGCATCTCCATCAATTCTTTGTGGCGTATTTTGTTGAACGCCTTCTCATAATCAATAAATCACAAGTATAAGTCCTTCTTCCTCTCCCCATCTTACAGTGCGAAAAAGGTCAAAAGTGAGATCAGCTGCCAGCCTCTTTCATGATTAACTGATCCCACACGTTGTCGCTAATTTATAGTGAGCTTCATGAATTTATTAACAGTGTTTACAATTACCATCACCTGATAGATCCATCATCCATAAGAACCGATTATATCTTAGCTTAGTGATTGTAAAGATCGGTGTGTATAGCCTTGAAAACTATTGAATTAGAAGGCCTAACGAGGAGATCATGACTTGTAGTTATATATATGTGATCAGGTGTCGACAGAAGGAAGTTCTTTTTCCTGGTTGAGCGAAGTAATTAGCATAAAAAGAGAAATGTAATTTGGACGAGTTAGAGATGTGTACGTTACGAGTATCAATATAGAATTTAGGAAAATGCAGCAAATATTATTAAAAGAATAAACAAAAGAAAAGAACATGTAAATTTTAAGGAAATAATTCAAAGAAAAATATAGACATAATTAAAAATCAAGCTGTAATTTGCTATATGTGTTTTGCAAATGAACCGCAGTTTCTACTTTAAGAGCTTCTTTTCACGCACTTCCCGCCTGTGGAATTCCCTTCCATGTACTTGCTTCCTCGACAGCTACAATCTCCAGTAATTTAAATGTAAGGTCAGTAGACATCTCCTATCACCCTAACTTGCATCTATTATCTCAAGCTCTTTTTTCATTTACTCCACTCCCATCCCCGGTATTTTTATCCGCCTATTACCCTCCTCCTGACATTTCCTATAACTAACCCTTCTTTCTCATCTCTTTACCCTATGTAACCCCCTACGCAACAGTGGCAGTAGAATGCCTTGTTTGGGGTGATATGATTATAAAAAAAATCAATACTGTTATAATGTGGATATAAAGAAGGAGGATCGATTCTACATTACAATTAATATATAAACTGATCCCTCACTTTATGACCACAGTCATCTTTCTCTTACCCACTTCCTGACACCTCCTATAATCTGTCACTCTTTGTCATAACTTTCCTCGCAACAATGGCAGTAGAATGCCTTGCTTGGGGTGAAATGATAAAAAAAAAGGTAGTAATTTTCTCTGCGTAAGCATTAGCTGTAATAAGACATCATTATAAGCAAAAGAGATACCTCAATTTGTGAGCTAGATATCGGTGACATCAAAATCTAGTCAGCATAGTTACAATCGACGGAGAGTGTGGCACAAAAATCTGAAGATCGGAGGATAAAAAAAACTAAGAAATGATGATGATATTGATGTACCTCAAAATTATGCTTATAATAACATTAACCATCACAGACAATCGCTCCTACCCCCATTGGCATGGATCAGGCTAATTTCTCTGAAACTAAAACACTGTGCCTCATCGAGTTAACTCTCACAACAGACCTCAAGTAGAATGACTATATAGAATCCATAGCTAAATCTGCTGCTACGAAATTCGGTTCTCTGTGTAGGGCCATTAAGTTTTTCCCGTCTGAAACAATCCTGCACATATATAAATCTACCATCCGCCCGTGCAATGACTACTGCTGCCATATCTGGTCGGGTATTCCTGCTATCCACCTTTGACAAAAACCAACGGAGAATCTGTAATGTGTTCGATTTTGACTTGGCAGCTCAGATATAGTCACTTTCTCACCGGCGCAATGTGGCATCCCTGTGTCTCTTCTACAAAAACTTTCACGGCATCTGCTCCGATAAACTTAGCTCACTGTTTCCCTCTATATATGAATTTACTCGAGCCACATGATTAGCAACTAGGTTCCACCCTTTTACTGCGGAACCAATAAAATGTAAACGCAATTTCTACTCCATCAGCGCATTTTCTCGCATTTCCGCTTGTGAAATTCTTTTCCATTTACTTGCTCACCTGACAGCTACAATCACCAAAAAATTAAATGTAAAGTCAATAGTGATCTCCAATCTCGCTAACCTGCATCCTCTCTCTCCCATGCTCTTTTCTCCATCCACTCCACTCTCATCAGTATTCTCATCCTTCTCTTACTCACTTCCTGACACCCCCTTAAACCTGACACTCTTTCTCATAACTTTCCTCCTATGTAAACCCCTGCAAAACAGTGACAGTAAAATGCCTTGCTTGGGCCGATATGATTATAAAGAATATCTTCTCTATGGAAATGGATGTCGAACATTTTCTTCAAATGTAGAACCGCTAGACATGTATATTTACCTGAGAATTCCACGGCTGGACATGAATAAAGATGAAGCTTTAAAAAAAATACAAACTCGTAAAATTAATGCGGTTAACAACCAAAAACAAACAGGTAACACTTTGGTGATACATGGACAAAGGAAGAAGGCTTGGGAAATATAGAATTCTCATGTCATACTTAAGGGTGGAGAAGAAAGGGGACACTAAACTGTTTTGCGAATCTGAATAAAAAGATAACAAATCATTAATAAATTAAACCAAAGAGACGTGGTAAAAAGACACGAGAAAATGTAGTGAATAGTCATGATCACCCACACCTTGAAAGAAGACGGTTTATTTAAAACAGGGCAGACATATAGAAACGTCTCTTAAACAAAACATAGCCCACTTTCCGATTTTCCTCCCAATCAAAACCGCATAGACAAAAAATGAGTAACTGACCGGACGTAACGCTCGTGCAAACTAAACGATGACCACGCAGAATTAAATAATTTTTAAATTCTTTCTTGAAACGCTTGTTATCTCAATTCTTTTCTATTTATTCATTAACTAGTTTCAATTTAATTATTCCGATATTTTTTTTTCTTTCTTGCTGTCTTTCTTTCTTTTTCTTTTTTCTTTTTTTTTTGTATTTTTGGTGGGAGCAGATATAGTTATTACTTGGGATACTTTCATTCGATGTTTCGGAAATTCCAGTGATACCATAATGGTATTTCGCTCTATAAATTCTTCAAATAAATTCATCATCATCATCATCATTTTTCTCATCGTATTTCTATTTTTATTCCTCATGATTTTTTCTATAATTAAAATTTTTTGTTTCATTAGTTTTTAAAAATTATATTCTTTTTATTGCTGTCATCATTTCTTTTTTCCTCTCCTTTCTCCTTCTCCATTCCTTTTCTACTTTCTTTCTTTCTTTTCTACTTTCTTTCTTTCTTTCTTTCTTTACTTACTTACTTTTTTCCTATGCTAATTTTCTTTCGCCTTTCCTTACTTAATTCTTCGTGTCTTATTCCTGTTTACCTTCTTATCTTCTTAACCCAGTGTCCTCAGGTTTTACAACATTATATTCATTTATAAATCACAAGAATTTTTTTTCCAACCAGGCAATATTTGGAAAGTAATGTTATTAATGAATCAATATGTCCTCACTACCTATATATAATAATGGTTTTATATAATGATTTATACCCATTATTTTTTACAGTTTTAATGCTGTCTTCAAATGAGGACACTCGGTTAAAATGGGTTACTCTAGGGGTTTTCAAACTGTGGTTCGCGAACCACAGGGGGATCCGCAAGGATAACATAGGGGGTCCGTGGATTAACTCATCACATGAAATTCAAAATATAAATAATATGATTATGAGCATTATGGTAATAGATAGAGCATTAATAGAGACAGAGCATTATATTATGATAATAATTTGATAATAATATGATTATGAGCATTATGATAATAGACAGAGCATTAACCCATTTTAACCCAGTGTCCTTAGGTTTTAGAACATTAAATTCATTTACAAATCAGAATAATTTTTCTTCCAACCGGGCAATATTTGGAAGATATTTTTTATTGATGAATCTATATGTCCTCACTACCTATATATAATAATGGTTATATATAATGATTTATACCCATTATTTGTTACAGTTTTTTATGCTGTCCTCAAATGAGGACCCTGGGTTAAAATGAGTAAAGTAGTAACTAACTTCTTAAACAGAAGACTGATCAATTAAAAATCTCACTGGCCAGTACCCTCTCGCATGTAAACATCGGAACCGTTCTCCTCTCTGTCCCTATATTTTTCTCATACTTGCACATTGCACATCTGCACACACACGCACACGCGTATATATATACGCACAGACACACAAAGAACAGAAATCACCTTCACAGGAATATAAATATGTATAGATTATTTTATAACTTAATATAAAAAAACCAAGGAAAGTGAAGTTTGTTGATACAAGTTGATGAGTGGACCAAGCATTTGCACCTTGTTTAGTCTACGAAACTCAGTAGTCGAGGTACTAAATATAACGTCAATCAGCCAAGTGACAAATTCTGTATTCCTATTAAATTTCACTCTCACCATCACTACCTCTCTTTCTCTCTCATATATATATATATATATATATATATACATATATATACATATATATATATATATATATATTGGTTTTACTACAACCACACTCTCCCGTAGACTTGCCAGTCACCTTTCTGATCAGAGTACAATAAAACAATATTTCTTAGAAAAACATAGCCATGAAGGTAATATCAGACAGAATTTAGTCAAGAATACAATAACCTTCAATCATACACACAGTAAAAAGAACTTTCAGATATTGGAGGCCATGTACATGAAATCCAAATAACCCACACTTACATTGTATTTAAATATATGGTTCTCTTATCATTTTGAGCTCTCACGCGGTGTGACATCATAGAACCTAATTACAAATTTACGAACTGCGTTTGGTATTTTTGGTAACTGTTATCGTTGCTTAACAAAGTTTTATGTCAACCCAAGTTAACATTGTCGCTGATGGTGGATGTTTTTATGTTAACGTCCTTGTACTCTCTCTGAAGATAGCTCATATGAGCTGAAAGCTTAGAACAAACTTAATAAAACCTATCCAAATGTTGGAGAATTTTTGTCTTTATTTTCACCTGAAATTAAAGCCAAAATAGGATGTTTAGAACGGCTCACAATTAAACACAATAGACATTCATTGTCTCTTATATGTAACAGTATATGTTTAGAAAATATCTGCTGCCTCGATACACTATATATATATACAATATATGTATATATATAGAGAGAGAGAGAGATGTGTGTTTGTGTGTGTGTATACATGTAGATACACACCCATTTATAAATATGTGTTATAGAACAGTGTTTAATGTAATAGAACAGAGCTATTAAGTATGTTGTAATAAATATACATATTACCCTACGTCTAAATCACGACAAATTTTATGCACAACACGATTATCAGCTTAATGTAATTAAGCACGACGCGGAGCTTTATGCATTACGAAATTATCACGTGCATATTATTATGTTCATTATATACACCTGATGATTGCGTAGTGCACAAAACTCTAAGTCGTGCTTTAGATGTAGGATGATATATATGTCTAAATATATATTATTGATTGACGAGTAGTCTATCGCATAAAGTAATGTCAACCTAATGCAGGGTAATCCCCTGTCCAGTCAGTCATGTCTTTTAGAAACATGATTACTCAAGCGTGTACCATTTATGACTCTTAAATGACTTGGAGCGCAAGTAACGAATTGAGAGTTAGTCTATAACCACCGCTTGATCTTTTAATTTTCTTTAGTTCAATTTTAAAGAAATATAAAATATACACTTTCCTCAGGAACAGAGTGTATTTTCGATGTGTCTTTTTCGTAGCGAAATAAATGGTTTGTCTTAATTGATTCAATCTAAAGCCAATACGAAAAAGGCGAACCTTATTGGGCAGCACTGGACTCGCCAATTTTATATAAAAAATTACTAAAAATAGGTAATGGAACGAATATAACTTCTCAAAGACATGAAAACAGTAGGGAAGAAATACATAATGCGACAACCAAAATATACTGACATAAATAGTGATGATAAATATACTGACATAAATAGAGTGATGATATAATATATATATATTAGTCATCCACATACAAATCTGTTTCGCTGTATCAGAGCTCATCGGTGTGGCTAGACACATGCACTTGCTTCTGGCCGATTTGGTGTCAGTCGGAGTTGCTAACCCCTAAGGCATAGGCGCATGGAATCAGAGAAGCTAATCTTTAGCGTGTTATATATAAGCTGTGTATTCATACGCCAGTCACCGAAAGAACTCAATTCATTGCTGAAGGGTCACGCATATATCACAGAAGTGGAAATTGTTTTTAATTTTTTTTCTCTAGAGAGCTCATTCGTAATGAGAGCATAACATATTCATATATATATATATATATATATATATATATATATAATGTGTTACACATTGATCTGCTGTTAATAAAATATTTTCCGATGTGATATAACAGAACTATTGGGTATGTATTAATAAATATATATATTAATCTTAAGTTGTAAAGAAAAATTACTACCCATTACGTGAAGATTGCTTCATGATTGAAACTTGGTGCTGCTGGTGAGGCATATACATACATACATACATACATACATACATACATAATGTTTGCGTGTGTGTGCGTGCGTGGGTGTGCGAGTGAGTGCGTAATAAAAGCAACAACGCATTTGAATCTGATTACATATGTTCCGCCAGAAGTGATACTTCTGCTTTTTATTTACACTTAACAATATGTATCTGAACAATGGCTGAAACTGTGTTTCCGTTCTCTTAGTTCCTCATTCCAACAATATCAATAAAGACAAAAGGAATAGTTCTTTTATTTAAGCGATGTTACTTAAATTCTAACATATGAAAATGCGAAAAATATGTTGTTGAAGTTTTAAATAATGACTTTATTAATTATATTTTTTTATTTAGATGTATTAATCAAAGACATGTCACCAATTTGAAAGAAATATAACATGGTGTGTATATATATATATATATATATATATATATATATATATATATATATATAAATTAAAGAACATTTTAATTTTGAAAATTTTCTCGAATTTCTATTGGCTCTGTATTCTTAATACATTGAGCTCTCTGCCTGCATCACTTCTTAATGTTAAAAATTTTTAATATTGATTAGGATCAGGTTCTTGGAATTTACCTTCCTACTCTTTCACTTCGGATTAAAGAAAAACAATATATATATATATATATATATATATATATATATATATATATATTTAGCAGATGGATCATCGTAACATAATCAGTGATAGCCAGTGAAGGAACGTACGCATACGCACATCGAAATAATGCGATGGACAAATTGTCGTCTCAATTAAGAAAAAAAAGGAGATATATTTAACAAAATTACACACAAATATTATGAATACTAAACAGTATATTTACTCAGTAAAACGCCATTGTCTTCAACTAGGGCTTATAGAAGACTTTGGAATCTCAGGACGGTTTCCTTTTTTAAGTATTAATACAATAAATTTGGTACCAATCTATGGAGTTAGGTAACCAGATGTGAGGGGAGATTTAGTGTCAGAAAGTTTATGATAGCAATAACTGTGTTCCCTTGCTTGTGTAGCGTGGTGTAGAGAGGCTTTCCTGATTTAGGGTCTTCCACCAAACACACATATATATGTTTCCATCCTGGCACGCTCAGTGATTTGAATTATTTTTCTAATATCTTAATATAAGTTACTCAATAGTAGATAAGCGAATATATATATATATATATATATATATATATATATGACGTAGGCGAATATATATGTTGCCATCATTTTAGACGGCATATCAATATAAATATTTTCTGTCATTTTTGAAGGCACAAGCGTATATATATATATATATATATATATATATATATGACACAAACGACCGATGGTTCTTTGTGTCTTCTTAAGAGACAACGCAAGACATTGTAAAATTGAAACTACTTTAATTGAAGCAGCAAGGTTCACCATTTCTCTTATGGTTTTCTTTTGTTCTTATTCAAAGAAATACAGAATAGTGCATATAGACTAGGAGTAAAAGATTTCGAAACGGGAAATTATGCAAATAACAAGAGGTCAAATTACAGAAAATTGACCCTCATTATCTTTGGCGAGCAGCAACAAAAGTTTTGCTGAAAGACTTTAATTAGAACCTACGAGAACATTCATACGAACAAAGAATACAAAAAAATTGTACTCTGCCAATATTTTTCTTTTTCTTCTTAGAATATATATATATATATATATATGTGTGTGTGTGTGTGTGTGTGTGTGTGTGTGTGTGTGCAAATATGAACTAAAAATAAAGATCATATATATATATATATAGATATATATATAGATATATATATATATATATATATATATGTGCGTTTACATGTGCGGTTGTGTGTATGTATTTATGTTATTGTGAGTTTCAAAGAATTTTTTTCTGGGCATTTCAATGATCAATCATTGTCATCCATAGTAACCAGTAACTTATACATTTTTACACATTACAATGCTTCTCAGCAGAGCCTCTGATTACCATTCAACACATGCGTTATATATATTTATGTATGGGTGTGTGTATTTAGGTAGGGAAAATCATCCCGTTACGCTACTATGGTTTCGAAATTTTCGGTTTCGTCAGGTGAGTTGTCTGAAAGAAAAAAAAAGTTGAAACCCTGGTAGCGTAACCGGCTGATATTCTCTAAATGTTCTACGTGTAAAATTTTTATTTAACTTCAAACATGGATTGAGACATTTTTAATATATCTTTTTACTGGTCTAATATAAACCTAGCCTAAAACTACTTAGTATACACACACACACATATATATATATATATACAAACACACACATATATATGTGTGTGTGTATTTCGTTTGTAATTGAGTATTACGCAACACAGATTTCTACCTTTCGGTGTCTGAAAAACGAAAAATATTCCAAAGATCTACAATATTATTATAATAAATACTTTTGAATACAACAGTTTACTGGTCTAAATATATATATATATATATATATATATATATATATGTGTGTGTGTGTGTGTGTGTGTGTGTGTGTGTGTGTGTGTGTGTGTTCAAATAAATAAAGAACGAAGACAATATTTGTATCTTTCAAAGCAATAATTGCTCATTCTAAAAATAAGGCAATTATACTTTAGAACAAACTACAATCTAATACAACATTCTATAATTCTGGAATTTGTTTCAATATTAAAAACAATGTCTTATTTTTATTAACTACCTGATGAGACATTGTTCTATTAATGTTGAAATAAAAATTGGAAGCAGACTGTTGTTTGTACATGTTGTAACGTATAACTTATTATATATATATATATATATATATATATATATATATATATATATATATATATGTAATGAAAATAAAATGGACAAATTTACTAGTTCGTCGCTGGTAATATATTTCATGAATATTTACAAAAATATTCAACTTATCTGCTCAATTTTTTTACAAAAATGAATGGCGTAGATTTTTCTGAACGAAGGCTCGTCATTACTGCTGTTAATTTCTAAAATTGACTTCTCATCGGATTACGATACTCCGTGGGATTAATGATACAAGTTACCATGAATACCGGTTAATAATAATAATAATATATATATATATATATATATATATATATATATATATAGTCATCCACAGACAGATTTGTTTCGCTGTATCACAGCTCATCAATACGGTTAGATCATCTGATTGCTTTTTACCCAGAACTGGAACCCGATTGATTTGTTGTCAGTCGGCGATTCTACCTCTGAACTATGGTTGCTTGGTAGAAGGAGGCAGACTTTTAGCGTGTGATATACCATTTATACGCCATTAGTTCGAGTGTTTTAATTCTTTACTGAATGAACGGTGCATAGATGCTTGAGTAGCTACTGTTTTCTCAAAGTCTACTATTCTTCCAGAGTGTCCAATCAGGTGTGAGAGCGTAAACAGTCATCCGCAGACAAATCTGTTTCGCTGTATCACAGCTCCGCAGTACAATTAGAAATCTGATTGATTTTTGCCCAGGATTGAAAGGAACGAAGAAAATATTTGCAACGTTCAAAACATTAATTTAAAACAGTGCTCAATATAAAAATAATACAATGAATATTTATTATAAATTATACTTTAGAACATGTGCAATCTACAATCTATTACAAAATTATGCATGCTGTTTCGACATTGAAAGAAAAATCTTTTCGGTTAGTTAATAATGGTAATAATTGTTATTTTTTAAAAGAAAATTAAAGAAAACTGACTTCCTTTTATTTTTGGAAAACTTTTCGTACGGGGTAAAAGGTTAGGACAGATGAGAAAGCAGAAAGAGAAATAAATAAAAAGGGGAATTTAAGAGGAAAGAGAAAGACACAGATGAAATAAAAAGCAATGAAGAAAACATGAGAGAAAGATTGAAATGAGAGGGAAGAACCAATGAAAACGGCTCAGAGAGAAATAGACCACAAATGTAAGTAGGAACGCGACGCCTGGTCTTAGCAAAGAGGAAAAAGTGAGAAAATGAACAGAGGGCTAAGAAAGTGTTGGGGAGATAACAGAAGCATCGAAGAAATAGAAATTTTAAACTTTGACCGGAAGTATGTTGCAGATAGGTATATTTGTTCGTTACATTGTATAAATCACATACATAAACATAAGAATTATTAAAAACGAACAGATCTGAAAACATTTTAAAAAAACAACACGATGATATGAATTCATATAATAAATTGGAGAATTAAAAAATATATCTTAAATTAATTGATAAACATTTTCCTCAAAATAACCGTTCAATCAAAATTTTCAATAGGAATACACTAAAACTCAGCTATAGTTGGTCTGACAACTTAAAAAATTACGTAGCAATAAAATATTAAAATTATACAACAATAACAATAGTAATTTTAATTTGCCCCACATTAAAAAACTTTTTAATTGTAGAAACTCTAAGCATTGCCCATTATCTAACAGGTGTTTAAATAAATCTCTGGTCTATATGTGTTCTATCTCATCTGTAGATAATCCTATGGTTACTAATGCTTATATTCGTAATACAGTTAACTTTTTTAAAAAGCGTTTTTATAATTATCTCTCATCTTTTATTCATAAGGATAAACAAACAAAATATGACATTAATTTCTAAATATTTTTGGAAGTTAACAGAAGAGAATAAAACACCTAACTTTAAATGGAATATTCTCAAACAGGCTAGAATATCTAGATCGGTAAATGAACCATGTTCCCTTTGTCTACAAGAAATAATGAAAATTATTAAATACATAAAGAGTGAAATCTTACTGAATCAGAGGCATGAAACGACAGTAAATTGTAAACATATTAAAGAATTAACCTTACAATCCTGATAGAATCGTAAAATCTAAGGTTCGAAACTCCAGCAATTATAAACATTTTCCAGTATTAATCTTACTATCTTGATAATTTAATTTAATTATATGATCATTCTTCTTATCTTTATTTTTATTCTTATTTTCAATTACTAATTGTGATTTATTTACTGTTTTAAATTTAATTCTCATTTTTAATTTTGATATTAATTTTCCTTTAATTTTTATTATTTTTTTAATTGTTAAAAACTACAATTTTAATTTTATTATTATTTATTTTAATTTTTAATTTTTAATTTTAACAGATTTAAAATTTTTCAAGTTTTCGAAATTTAATTTTAATTTAATTTTTAAATTTTAATATTTTAAGGCGAATTCTTTTTTATTTAATTCACCAATTTGTAATATTAGCACTAATGAATTTATATTTTCATGTATTTTTCAATATACTCAGATCTGTGCTTTTTGAATAATTGCTATATTTGTGTACGTGATTTCATAATCTTTTTAAGGCAAAGATTCAGTTTTATACAATGTAATGAATAAATGTATCTCTGCAATTCTCTTCCGACCAAAGATTGAAATTTCTATTTCTTTGCCGCGTCTCCCCACTTTCTTCCACCTCTGTGCATTTTCTCACTTTTTCCTCCTTGTTAAGACCAGAGTTCGAATGACCGATATCTGTATCTGTCTACGTTTTACTTGCTACCTAAATTTGGGGTCTATTTCTCTCTGGGCCGTTTTCATTAGCTCTTTCCTCTCGTTTCTTTCTTTATTTCTCTCTTGTTTTCCTATTTGCTTTTTATCTCCTCTGTGTCCTTTTTCTTTCCCTTTTTTGATTTCTTTTTTTGCTTTCTCATCTTTCCTACACTTTTACCTCGTATAAAAGTTTTCCAAAAATAAAAGGAAGTCAGTTTTCTTAAATTTTCTTTAAAAATAAAGTTTATTTCCATCATTATTAACTACGTGAGGAGACATTGTTCTTTCAATGTTGAAACAAAATATACAATTCTGTAGTAGACTGTAGTTTGTACATGTCCTTAAGTATAATATATATATATATATATATATATAGAGAGAGAGAGAGAGAGATAATGTGTGTATAGGCAACAATCTTTCCTTTATGCAAGTTTCATTAAATATGACAGAAAAATATTGTTCTTTTTTATATATGTTTTTTTTTATGTGATCTGATGAGTGTTTTTTTTTTCAGGACGTAAATTATGTAAACATTGTCCAATTGTTTATTTCTCCAAACACATTTGTCTATTTAGCTACTATCAAGGATGAATTTTGTTTTACTTTTACTAAATATATAAGGTGTTTGTTATAGAGTGTAGTGCATATTACATGACTACGGCTAGATTAATCATTTGAAGAAAATATCCTAAAATAACAAACAAATCAACCCCGATTACTTCTTCAATTCAACTTGTTCTGCACACACACACACACACACAATATATATATATATATATATATATATATATATATATATATATATATATATATATATAAATTAAAAAAGGAATTAATTCAGTGATGTTGGATGTTATGTATAAATGGCAGAAAGTGATAATTATTGAAATTTAAATTTATTACGGTGACGACACATGCTAATGATTTCTTTACGTTAAAATCCCTCCAACTCTACCCCAGGCCCTTCGCCATT
Organism: Ascarosepion bandense; assembly: GCA_037127315.1. Taxonomy (NCBI): domain Eukaryota; kingdom Metazoa; phylum Mollusca; class Cephalopoda; order Sepiida; family Sepiidae; genus Ascarosepion; species Ascarosepion bandense. The sequence goes on from JBBBDQ010001509.1 coordinate 1,149,857, forward strand.
TGGAAAAAAACAATGTCGCTGACGTGAAGTAGAATCTCTATTAGTGATCCTATGTCGAAATGTACATCCGACACCTTTGAATTTTGAAAATTTTCTCTAATTTAATATATATATATATATAGCAGTACATCTCGGCGTTACTCGGGTGTAATGAAAGCTTTAAAACTAATCCATGGTCCTAGAGCTCAGACTCTTTGGACGTTAGCATGAACGACTAAAATGCAATAGTTTTTTCCGGTTAAAGCGAAACCGTAGACTGAAAGAAAAATGAACGGATGTAAGTCAAATTTTGATTTCCTGGTGTCGATATCACATAAGTTTGTTTCGTCGTAAACTGAATTTTGAAGGTTAAATAAGTCCTCTGAGTAAATGGTATCATGGCTGAGACTAAGTACTACAATTATACCTACTTAGAGCCAAACGCGAAGCAAAAACTAAAATAAAAGGGCTGAAAAACAATACAGACATACAGGCAGATAAACAGACACACACACACAAACATCTTACTTTATATATATCTATATATATATATATATATATATATATATAGATAGATAGATAGATCCCCACGGGGGATAACACATCACCTCAGCAACAGAAAAATCCTTTCAGAAACTGGAGAAAAATCAGTCTAATTTTCCTTTTTAACTGTGATGTGTTATCCCCCGTGTGGATTTTCATATCGAAATGAACATCCAACATCACTGAATTAATCCTTTTTTAATTTATATTTGCTCTGTAATATTTTATTACATGGAGCTCTCTTCCTCTATCATTTTTTAATATTAAAATAAAATTTTTAATATTAATTAGGATCGGTTTTTGGAATTTACCTTCCTGCTTTTTCCGCTTGGATTAAAGTATCTGAATTAAAATATATATATTTATATATATTTTAAACATATATTGTTAAATATAACAGACAATGTATGTCTATTATGTTTAATCATGAGCCGTTCTTTAATTTAAGGTGAAATAAAAACAAAAAAATTTCAATAATTGGATATTTTTATATATTTTTATTATGGTTCTAAGATTTCGGCTCATATGAACCATTTTCAAAGAGGTTACAGGAGCGTTAACATAAAGACGCCCACCATGAAAGATGATAATATTTCGTGTTAACATAACACATTGCCATGTGACGCTAACAGCCACCGAATAGCAACGCAGTTCGTAAATTTGTAATGTGGTTCTATGACCTCACATCGCGTGGTTGACCGAATGGATAATGTAATATGTTGTGATCAGATTGAATGTTGTGACCAGATTGAAATGTGATTTTATTGAGTATGTGTTGATTATTTTAATGTAGATTGCCTCCAAAATCTGAAGATTCTTTTTACTGTGTGTATTTGTGGGTATTATTGTGTTATTAACTAAAATCTATCTAATATAACCTCCATGCCTATGTTTTTCTAAGAAATGTTGTTTAATTGAACTATGATCAAAAAGGTGTCAGGTAAGTCTGATATCCTGATATCACATGTCACCGCCCTAAGGCTTCAGAATACGCCGACTACACCTCTACAAACCGGATAAGTGTGAATCTGGAAACAACAGCAATTAGGAGATGGTTTTTCAAAACCTACGATCTTTTGATCCTAGGACTATATATACCTACATAGCCCAGAGTAGTATCACCGACAGACGCCTATTCGGTCGGGTTTAAATTCTCGGTTAAAAGCAATCGGAGTCTAACCGTACTGATGAGCTCTGATACAGCGAAACAGATCTGACTGCGGATGACTATATATATATATATATATATATATATATATATATATATATGGGTGAATTAGTACACATTTACAGACCAAACATAATCATAAGTTGAATTATAATAAGGAATGCTATATTTTGCCAAAATCTGAACAGACGAAATACTTTTTGAAGTTGTTTACTAGCACAGACAGCTGTTTAGCATCTCTTAATAATAAAACCTTTCTGATCTCTTACGAATTAAACGCAACTGTAATATTGACAAAGGCTTAACTCTACAAAAAATAGAAAGTATTAAGCGACAAAGAATTTCTGTAAAACAAACACAGATTAATTCTAGGAATTACGTGCAACGTGAGGATCAAATCTCACGTATCTTTTTAATAAAAAAAAGTTTAATACAAAAGAAAATTTGAAATAAAAAATTATTTATTTTATTTTATTTTATTTGCCAAAATATTAATGCATTCTATCTTGGTAAACGGAAACAGAATTTGCACTAGAAAACACTCTCAACTTAATAAATAAAACAAACCAGAGACCTATAAGATTATGAAAGTTTGAAATTCCGTGCAACAAAAATATTCTAATTTCTTTTATTTACTATAAGTTTAGTATATTCCCGGCGTTGGATCTGGACGAACAACGAGGAACACGTAAATATATAGATAAAATCTTATATTTTTTTATTCTTCATCGGCGACTCTAGTGTGGAGCAGGAAGGCAGGTGAATTATGTTTTTCATTGCTTTTACATTCCACTTATAATTAGGATTCACTTGTTATATACAGACACTGAATCTGGACAAACAACGAGGAACACGTATATATAAAATATAATCTTATATTTTTATTATTCTCCATCGGTGACATTTGTGTTGAGCAGGAAGTGAGGTGAATTATGTTTTTCATTGCTTTTACATTCCACTTATAATTAGGATTCACTTGTTATATACAGACACTAAATCTAGACAAACAACGAGGAACACGTATATATAAAAATATAATCTTATATTTTTATTATTCTTCATCGGTGACGCTTGTGTGGAGCAGGAAGGCAGGTGAATTATGTTTTTCATTGCTTTTACATTCCACTTATAATAAGGATTCACTTGTTATATACAGACAGTGAATCTGGACAAACAACGAGAAACACGTATATATAAAAATATAATCTTATATTTTTATTATTCGTCATCGGTGACGCTTGTGTGGAGCAGGAAGGCAGGTGAATTTTGTTTTTCATTGCTTTTACATTCCACTTATAATTAGGATTCACTTGTTATATACAGGCACTGAATGTGGACAAACAACGAGGAACACGTATATATAAAAATATAATCTTATATTTTTTATTCTTCGTTGGTGAAATAGGAGAGCAGAAGGTGACAGATCACGAACACGAAGGGGCTGTCGAGGGCCATTATCCAGCAAGAGAACTCTCTCACTCTCTCTCTCTCTCTCTCTTTAGCCAAAAATTCTAGAATTCATATAGTCTTACAACCTCCAAGCATTTTTGCTTTTCTGTGTTATTGCTTTGTTGACGTCACCCACGGCTGGATGTATCTGTCAATAACCCCACTCAGGTCAATTCTTTTCAAGTCAGTTGTCTTTTTTGTTGTTGCCCTTGATGATATCATTCACAGCCGGAGATATCAATAAACTAACGTTGTTCTTTGTTGACCTAACCCACAGTCAATTACCTCGCCGTTCAAGTTAGTAAATTACATAAGATTAGCTATCGCCTATCCGAAATCTGTTAGTACCTGAGTTTTTAGTAAAAATCAAACAAAAAAAAATATTTTTTTTTTTTTATAATCGTTTCACCCCAAGCTAGGCAGTACCGCCACTGATGCTCAGGGGATTACAGTGAGAGGAGAAGAAAGACAGAAAAGAAGGAAACGCGAAAAAGGTGCAAGGGAGGTCAAGGAAATGTTTAAAGAAAGAAGGTAATCAGGGAGACAGAAGATGGCAATTGACGTTGCACTTACATTTTTGGAAATTCTATCTATCAGGGAAGCAAATATACGAAAAGGAGTTCCACACGCGGTAATTGTATGTAAAAAAAACTGATACAGAAACTCGTGACTTAGTCTCAACGCCTTTTGTTATCGTGGAGCATATCCTGTACCGTAATCGACCACCTACAATCAGAATTATGTTTCGGCTTAGAATAATTCAAAAGGGTTGGTAAAACGTAAAAAATTAAATGTATCAATATAGAGAAAAAAACAAGGGCATTTGAATATAATGATACATTTACATGCGCTTTCTTTCTTATAACTTAGCAAACTTATTTTACACATAAATTGATCGATCCAGACTTGGCAGCTAGGATACAGTCGATTTCTGACCGACGCAGTGTGGCTTACCTGTGTCTTTTTTACAAATATATTCAAGGCTTCGAGCCACAAGATTAGCCACTAGGTCTCACCCTATGACTGAGAAACCGATAAATTGTAAACGCAAATTCTACTCCATCAGCTTCTTTTCTTGCACTTCTCGCCTGTGGAATTCCCTTCCATTTACTTGCTTCCCCGACAACTACAATCTCCAAGAATTTAAATGTAAAGTCAATAGTCATCTCCTGTCTCACTAACTTGCATCCTCTTTCTTATGCTTTTTTCTACGTTCACCCCACTCTCATCAATATTATCTTCGTTCTCATACTCTCTTCCTGACCCCCCCCCCCGTAACTGCTCATTCTTTCTCATAACATGTAACACCCTGCACAACAGTAGCAGTAAAATGCCTTGTTGGGGCCACACGATTATAAGAAAAATAATATTGTGATGAGTTTCATAAAAATATTAAAATATCTACAAATTCTAAATTGAGAAAAGAACGATTTTAAATTCTACACTCACAAGATATACTGAAGGAAAGAAATACAGTGAGATAGATGCTAAACAAGTTAGTTTAAATAGTTGGTATAAGAGAAAGTGGAACGGCCAGTCGCAAGAAAAACATTGCGATGTGATACAAAGCAGAGGAAGTTGTGGAGAACCACAGTTTCCCATGTTCTGAAGAATAATGCACTCTATTTTAATCAACTGCTTTTCAGATAAGATGTTCAGAAGAAAATAAATTTTAAGTCTGGAAAGATGAATTTTAGTCAGAAGTTGAATTTTAAACTGAACGAATTCAAGAGAAAATGAGGTTGTTATAAATATGATGCTACAGACATTTTTAAATAAAAAAATTGGCAGATGGAAAAATATGACTGGGATTTCTGAATTTAAAGACCAATCTAATCACGTAAATACCTTCTACCACACCTTCAAGCCAAACTCTAGACATGAAGTTACTAAACTCATCTCATATATATTTTATAGTCCGTTCGATATTTCATTAGCTAATGATAAAAACAGAATTTTAGAGGTTATCTGCGCGGAGAATTAAATCGTTGTATTATGGGGATGTGCGTTGAGGTGTTGTAAATATCGGCTCCGAATGATAAATCCGAGAACCGAGTTCGAATTCTATATTTGAATTCGTTGCATTTACTTTCGTGCAAATATCCATGCGCAAAAGTACAAATCCATCGCTTCTCCTCTATCAGCTATCGTTTAAATAGGCAGCACAGTTTGGGTTCTGTAGCCTTGGTTGGCTACTAGTTTACCGAAGAAATTAATGGCAACGTAATGCGGGAAAATCATCTGCCCAGTCTGTCATGTCTCTTTCGAAACATGATCGCCGAAGTGATTTGAGCTTTCGAATGTTTCTCTAGTTTGGGTGGTTGGAAATGACATCTTTTTTTAAAAAATCAATTCATCCCGAGCAAAGGGGAAAGGCTAATAAGATACAATGGGGGCTCCACGGAGTGAAAGATAAGGAAAAAAGACTTTAGCATGAATCTGAAACCTTATCCTAACCAGGGACAAAGTGGAAAACATTTATTCCTGTACAAAAACCGCGGATGATAAGTGACGCTATCTACGCCTATTTGAAGAAAAAAGAATTAGTGTTTAGAATTGAATTAGAATCCAGAAAGAACCGGAAACAGAGTCCTAAACAGGAAAGATGGGGTCAACCGGTGCCCTCTTAAAATACAGTTAGTCTGTGTTTAGATTGATTGAGTGAATTGCTTTCTTTTAAGAAGTTATCAATACTTTGCAGCCAGAAAATATAATAGACTAGCAGTATAGCCCGGCATTACTCGGGTGTAATGAAAGCTTTAAAACTAATCCATGGTTCAGGAGCTCAGACTCAGCCTAAAGAATGTTTGTGTGAAGTTTGGTGAGAATCGGATAAAAATTGTGGAATTGTATAAAGGACATACAGACAGATAAACAGACACACACACACACACACACACACACACACACACAAACATCTTGCCTTATATATATATATATATATATATATATATATATATATATATATATTATCGATTTCCTGTCCTACTGTAAGAACTGCAGCCTTGAAATATCTGAATATCGTTTCTTAGGTCTTTGTCTATGAGTGTATCAAATTTGATTAAAATCGGACCACTCCTTCTATAACCCGATTTTTTCGATTATCGTACAACTGTGTAAATTCTCAAGAAAATCAGTTCAGCTGTTTCGGAGTCTATAGGTAACGGACATACACATACACACACACATACACACACACACAGTTCCGTTTATAAATAAGTTTAGATTTTCTTCGATATAATAATGATTCAATTATTTAATCCATAACTGTTGGGGTCGAAAACAGGTAGATTTATACATATCACATGGTTATTTGCGTATAAGGAAAAAAATAAAAAATAAAAAAATAAACGGAATTGAGTGGAACTGAAATGCGGTTGTTTAATTTTCTATTCCGGGTCATTATCCATTACACCACCCGTGCATCCAAGCTTAGACCCGTTAATCTTCCCAAGCAGTCACTCATAAAAGTTCGATGCTACTTAACTTCGGTGATCGCATGAGAAGTGACGTTTCAACGAGGTTTGGCCGTAAGCTCTGTAGGGTTAGAAAATCCATCCCGTACCAAAACTTACTATCTACTGAAATTAGATTAGAAATGAAACTGTTATTTATCAGATAAAATAAATCCCGTGACTTGAATACTGGCTGACATAAGTTAACCAGAGTCCTAAAAGACAGGAAAATCTCATTAGAAACAAAGAAACAAGTGCGGGATTGCTATGTGATATCAGTCCGTCTATATGTAAGTGAATGCTGGACAATCTCATCAAAGGTGCAGGAGAGGCTTGAGGCAGCAGAAATCTGGTTTTACAGAAGGATGCTGAGGATGCATGGACGGAACACGTGTGAAACGATGAGGTGTTAGAAAGGATTCAAACGAGAAGAAAACTCATACTAAATATCAGTTCCTGGGAGACGTAATGAGGAAGAAGGGCCTAGAGAACTTAATACTCACAGGTCGGATAAATGGAAGGGGAGACAGGGGAAATCATCGCGTGACGTTCTTATTAGGTCTGAGCAAATGGATGGCAGAGCGGAGCTTAGAAGAGATACCAAGAGAAAAACATTGAGAGCAACAAGAGACAGAGCCAAGTAGAAGTCCATGTTATCCCACGTTCTGAAAGAAGACTTCACATGAAGGCAAAGAACATGGAAAATGTTCTAACAGAAGACGGATGGTGCGACACTGAGATACGAAGGCAGATTGGCACCGCCAAGCGTGCATTTCAGAAAGTGTGTAGTCTATTGCGAGACGAGAAAACTTTGCAAAAAACAAAAAAGAGAGTAATGGATTTCTATGTGATGTCTTTTCTTCAATATAGAAGTAAATGCCGGACAATCTTCTCAAAGATAACAGAGAGACTTCAAGCAATGTAGTTATACTGCGAAACGGTCCTAACGCCGGGCATGGAAGCCAATTATGATAAGATTTGGAACATGAGTCAGGGGTTATGCTGTCGACACGACACCAATTATAACGACGCTCTAGGGTAGCTAGTCGT